>JAUTDX010000875.1:0-104274 GCA_030844895.1 Ambrosia x helenae
TCATAACTATATGTATGTAACATGATTTTTAGGATCCCTAGCAAAAATTACAACACCATGTTTCTAACAGCTTACGAAGAAACAGACCACATACCTAAGTCATGAACTACTTTTGCAGATGCAGGATATAAAACTGTGAATTTATCATTCCCATACATGGGGCAGCTCTAAAGCGAGCACTTTACCGGTTGCTGCAAAAGAAGGCCATAAAGATAAACACTTTTGACTGTATTTATTCAGATACATCTTTTAGTAGATGTGTATACTAATAAATACTTTATACTAAAAATGGGAGAAACATATATACACCTTTTGATGGTGTAAAGGCAACATCAATTAATTGCTTCGATGAAGGCATAGCTTCATAAAAAATGCTTGCTGTACCAGATCCAACCACAGCTACCTTGACACATGGTGTCCCCAGCAGCTCTGAGATAGCATATGAAATAACAATAACATGTCAGATTATTGAAAGTGGTGCAAACATATGAAAAGAAAACTAACATACTTTTATATTGAAATTATGAATGCCGTGTAGATAAACTAATAAATGACAATCTGCCATAACCAAGTAAATCCTACACCCACGAACCAAGTTGTATTTCATGTTATCGTAAGCTTCATGGTTTGGTCTTTTCTTGGGAAGAAGAATGAAAACTAAATAAGAAGTCTTGAATGTGACTTTTGGAATATAAATCATCTTACAGGAGCTATAGTGGGACCTACATGATAGTATAATATAAGTAGCTATTATAAAGGGAACCAAGAAGCTCAGAATATTTGACTTACTGATACAACCTGCAACAAGTAGTACATGTCTCATATATGTGGTTCAATTTTTTGATGAATCTAGATCACTTGTTACGGATTTGACTTTATGATAGATCTAGATCACTTGTTCCTATTCAACTTTATGATAAACTCATAAACCCAGATCACCAGATACCATATATTATATATATGGATCTTATTGATCACCACAATACACAACACGAAAGATAAGTACAACACCTTCTACCAGAAATGTATTAATACAAAGCACTGTTCATCATAATATAAAGTTGCTAATTTCATATTAAATGAAATCGAACTTGGTTCTAAGATGATTGAGAAGCTTCTTCCAATTGTTTAAACCCATGACTCAGGATTGTTGAGAGGTAACCGTACACACACAAAAAAAAGACACGCACCTTCCGCAAATTCGCCGAATATGCATACAAACAACATTTACCAAAAAACCCCACATTCTATCTATAAATAACCATCAACAAAAGAAATGTTTTATCTAGGAGGGATAGTCTAATGCAGATTCATGTTCACACTCAAGCAAAGGCACTGCAAGGTGACATGTATGTGTTTATAAAGAGAGGAACATTAGCTAATTGGATTGTAAGCTCAATGTTGCTCCTTCAAACAAAAAAGCACAATACATCACTACAGAATAAGCTAGAAAAAAGGGATGAGAAGAACTTATGGAATTAGTAAAGAAAGAGGTGATTAGTATTCTTTACTATAATAATCTGTGGAAGAATATTATGTTTATGGTTTTAGAAAGCATGAGGCACTCCTAGGCTTCTAGGTTCCAAAAGCCAAGGCGCGATGAAAGAGCTTCACGTACGCAAGGTGTTTGGTATGAAAAAAATACACTATCAAGTTAGTTATTTATAGATTATGTTTTAACTTGTTTATTTTTTTAACACTAAAAAAGATATTAAATAAATACATTCAGAAAAAAACACTCTTATCTACGAAAAAAGAAGCTTTAGGTTCAATCAAAAGAAGCGTTACACTAATGAAAAGCATTTATACGGATTTAGATTTACTGGATTTACTGGTTTAGAGCAGGAGTTGATGTGATCAAACCCAAGATGGAGATGATTACATGGTGGAGACTGATTAGATTCTTGCTAATGATCTATCCGTAGCCACGGAACACATCAGCGGGCAAGGTTAAGGGGGAGCCACATGTTGGAGCAAAAACATGCAAATACAGGCTACAACACGAGATCCATTTCATCGTTTGAAACACATAAATCCTTGGTGTGCTTGTTTTTCCCACTTTTCAATATAAAGTTTCCATTGTTATTGTGCATTTGATATTTGGTAGTTTTGTGCATGTCATGTCCCAACAAAAAGACCAAATAAGCTATGCTTAATACATATTCAATGTACAAGATCGGCAAGAAATTTATCACCACTACCGTTTGTGTAATGTTTCAAAGAGATATTATTTTAAGCACTTTTCTTCCTAACTTCCTCCCACTATTCTTCCTAATTTCACAAGAAGTAACTATTAATCAATCACCTTGAGTAGATAACAAACACATATCTATGGGTGTTAGAGAGAACATGCATCATTTTCTTCATTTATAGTTGACAACTGAATACAAGCTAAAATAGGGTGTGGTGCCAAGAACAAAGAATATAATAAACAATCATTGAAAGTCATGAATCTAACTAGTAAACAAAAAAAAATGCATAAACGGTTGTGATTCGATATTATAGATAAGAGATTTTTGAACTTACTTCCAAGCTTGAAGAAACACAAGAGCTGCCTCGGGTGACGTTATGATGATCCAATCGAAACTAGTGGCTGCTACCCAAAATATCAAAAAAAATTATTAAGTATTAAATGCCACTGAGAAATAAGTTTCAAAAAACCCAATTAAAACCCATTTTATCAATCTTTATACATGAGACCCACTTAAATAAAATGAGTTGAAAGACTAGATTCTGCTAAACATATAAAGCATACACAGAAGAAAGAAGCACATGTAGCAACAAGCTCAAAGGAGTTCGAGCTTACCACTCAATAGGGATACAAGTTTTTCCAGATCAGGCAACTGTGTATGCTGAATTAAAGGAAGCTCCAAACTGTCAATCCCATGCTTTGCCTATTGAACACAAACGATCCAATACAACGTCAAAAAACTTTAAATGATCTAAAACTACTAACTCCTAATTCTACAATGGCATTCCACACTCCTTCGGTCCCACAAATTCTGCACATGTTTCTATAGTTCAGCAGGTTATGTGGTTGCAAGTTCTTTATCATTTGGTACTTGGTACTAATAGTTACTAAAAAGGTTACTGAGCACAGTTCAAAATAATTAATACATAGGTAGCAGATTAGCAAAAGATGACAATGTCCATCAACTCTATTATCAACTTACAAACATAATTATGTTAGCACAAGAATAAAACCATATTGATATAAACACCAGAGTGAGCATGGAATACTGCATGACATCCCGGTTGGATTAGTCATGATTTCAAGCATAAAGTTGTAGTCATGATACGACCTTGAGCGGTTCATGGAGGTGCGTCATGTGCCAACGTGGCTCCGCCTGTGGAGTTCACATGGCAGATGCCCTTAGTGGTAGGTGAACAGTTGTTTGATTTTTGTGGTAATTAAACATTTCTGAAGGAAAAAACACTAATCTATAAACATAATGAGTTACATGTAAGAGAATGACCTCTCAAACGTTCAAACAGACAGACAAAAAAAAAATCCCGCTCGTGAATCAATAAACATACATTAGATAATTCAGAACTACAAAGAAAGGAAAATGCCCCCTCAAGATTCAGAAAGACAAAAAATAAATAAACAAATAAAGAATTAAAACTATTCCTTTAATTATGCTTATGGAGATTGACAAACGCTGTGATTTGTTTCCTCAACGTGATATTAATATATAAAAAAAAATGTGACATTGAAAAAGCATCGTCGGTAGACAAAGAAGTAGAACAAATTATCAACATGTAAACCAATGAATGATATTACGATAACAACAACAATATAGAAAGTTAACACAACACTGAATTCGAACAATAATCTACAAGTGAAGAAAAAGAAAAGCAAAAAGGAAATAAAAATTACAAGAGCAGTGACGAGTTTGTCGTTTTTGCCGCGTTCTCTGGTGACAACAACGCGGTGATTGGAGAAGGAATTGGCGGGAGAAGATGAAGATGAAGATGAAGCTTGGAGGTTGAATTTGTTGGAGAATAATAATAATAATATGAGAGGCGGATGGTGAAGTGGTTGAGATGGAGGAGGAGGAGAGAGAGTGGAGGAGAGAGAAAGAAGTGATGGTTTCATGGTGACTGTTGGGGGTTGGGGGCTGTTGAAGAGGGTAACGTGTTGCCTGGTTGTTGTTTATACTTATTATACTTGGACAGCTGTTGAGAGTTTAACATATTTGGTTAATGGTTAATTTTCTGCTATTCTTCCGCTTTTGCACCTCCTACTATTGAGGTTTTGTCAAGTTTTCCCTTGTGTTTGTTGTTTCTTCACCTAACCTAACCCCTTTTTAGTTTCGGGTGTGTCTTCTGACTCGTTATTAATCACAACCACTGCTAGTAGATTTGATACTTGAAAGCAAGGACAACGATGTAATTGGCTTTAGAATGTAGTATGGTTAGTAGTTCATACACCTTAATATAATATAATATATTGCTAAATTTTAGAGAGAATTACAAAGATTGTCCTTTAGTTATTAGTCAAATTGCATCTTATGTCCTTTATGTTAATTTTTCACTCATTTTGTCCTTTATTTTATACATTTGTTACACCCTCTGTCCTTTAGACCAACGCTGTTAAAAAAGTCAGTTAAGTTACCCACGTGCCCTTCACGTGAGGGCAAATCTGTCAATTCACCTCATTGTCTTCTTCCTTGATCATTCTATAACGTCAGAATTAAATTAGGGTTCATAGTTCTTGAAATAAAATTAGGGCTTCACTTGATTAGACCACCACCTCCGCAACATCTTCGACTGTTCAACCATACACTAACATCTACAAAGCCATTGTGAACCACAATTGTCCTCCATCTTCATGACCATCAACCATATCTGCTCCCCCATTCTTGACACCCCGCACCTCCAACCATCTCCGCCGCCTCTGGTTCACACATACTCTACTCGAAACCCTGACCAAACCCACTATAGTGACTGGTGAGAACTGACGCTTTACTATACCCTGACCACCAGTCAACGACTCTACCGTTTGCAGCTCAAACCGAGATATCAACTCTCTCGCTATCGTCATCAAGGCCTGGTCTCTTTTTCTAGACTCCTTCCGTGACATAAACCAAGGGGTTATAATGTGATATAATGTTAATGTTAAAGAATTAAAGTCAGTTAACGTATGGAAAAGGTTGAGCAATGTGATATCTGTTGCAGGAGAAGAGAAGGGGTGACAGAGAAGACGATAGGTGTTGCATTGTTGTTGCCGGAGAAGATGACCGGACCGGTCACTCTTCATCTTTCTTAACTCTCTCCCTCTCTACATTCTCTCTCTCCCTCTCTACGTTCTCTCTCTCCCTCTCGCCACACTCTCTCTTACCCTTGCCACTGTCTCTCTCTTCTTTCTTTTAGCCTTTTTGTTTTCTTTCTCTGTGTTTTATTGTGTTTGGGAGAAGAAATGAGTGAAAAAGACAGTTTTGCCCCTCACGTGAGGGCACATGGGTAACTTAACTGACTTTTTTTAACGGGAGTTGGTCTAAAGGACATAGGGTGTAACAAATGTATAAAATAAAGGACATAAGGAGTGAAAAATTAACATAAAGGACATATGATGCAATTTGGCCAATAACTAAAGGACAATTTGTGTAATTCTCTCTAAATTTTACTAGGGCTTGGAATAAATGAAGTTGAAACATGTGACTTTAAGCGTCTATTGTTTGTTGCTTTATTTATGTACTACTGTACTAGTGTTGGTGTTGACATTATCTGCCATAAAAGGACAGGATCATACTTGAAATGTTTAAGATCATGTGTAGTGGGGCGGAAAAAATTTAAGGCTCCTGAAGGGATAGGAGCCTAATCCTGGCGGAGGCGATATCCATATCCTTCTTTTCAATAATCCTGGCGCCAACTGGTCCCCAGCGGCAATAAAACATCTGCCTCCCGCGGAACCATGCGGCGGAACCTACTTTGCATAAGGGACCAATAAGCACGTGATCCAACCTCATCCACATCACTACTTCAGAGAATAGACGCGCGTGCGGGCACGCGCGGAATATCCACTCATGACCAGCTTTTGGTACGAGGTATGGAGGATCAGATCAGAAAGATTCACTCGGATCTGGGACAGAGCATGCGCCAACCAGATGTCGACACGTCTCATAGTCAGTCCAACCACCGTTGACATAAACAGTGACTCGACTGCTCCCATGCTTCCACCATGCTGCCGTCTACAGTACCTGGCAGACATGCTTACCTGCTGTCAGACGTCACGTTAGACGCTAGCAGGTAAGTCAACCATACTGTGTCAGACAGCATGCCGCCGACGCCCTATCATAGGGCGCCACGTGTCGACTTTGCAGAGCTGGTCAACAGCTCGTAACGTCAGCAAGTATGGTCTAGCTTTTCCCGCCATTTTACTGGCCCAGTTGCACCAAGCCCCAAGTACAAGCCCAGATCGATATACTCTTCGTAGGCCATTTCACTAGGCCCACAAGTTCTCCTATAAATAGAAAGACATTGACTCCTTTGAAAAGGATCCGAAAGTTATCACTTGTACTATAGAGCTAGATTCTCCCTGTAATACTTTGTAAACTCCAAAGTAGTAAAACAACCGGCTCTTCACAGTGGACGTAGGTCAAACTTGACCGAACCACTTACATCCTTGTGTCTTTACTTTCATCATACACACACACTCACTCCTACTTCACATTTCGGGTTAAACCAACGGTGTGGGTAAAGGATAGTATTTGGGTAAACGTAAGTATAAACCCCTCGTGATTAGTGATAACCCTCGAGGTACTTATTGTTTCTTCAGCCCTCTTTCTTATTGGTCCACGTGACAGCTAAGTCAGCATGGGGCTTTAATTCAAAATAAGGGTGTAGTGGGTGGGAAAAAATTTAAACGCCCCCCATCTATTATTTTTATTAAAAAAATCTGAAAAGTGAAACACACACATTCTTGGAGGAGGAGGAGGCAGAGGAGGTGTCAACAGATAATTGGTTGTTGTTTGTGGTGAGAAGCGTTATAAATATACCGCCATGACCCTCAATTGGTACATAACGCCACCCTGTAGCGGTGTGGGGGGCGCGAATTTAAAAGATATAAATGGCGTTGCACTACACACGGTCAAAGTGTATACAAAGTGGAAATGTTCAGCTTGATGGTTGGTCCTTATTATCTTTCCCATGATAGTATTCTTCAATTGAAAGATAAAGATAGCGTGAAACAAAGGTAATGAACAAGGTGAATTAGAGAATGAAAAATAAATTGGAGAGGGGTTGATAAACTGATAACCATGAAGCCTAATGACACATTAGACTAATTCGTCTAACCGAGTTAAATGGGTTGAAATTTCTAATATAGTTGCAAACAGGTTGACAGTTTGAACACGTAAATTATATATTATTTCAACTTAAATCTAAATTTGAATGACAACTGTTCAACTTTAATGCAACCAAGACATGGCCTTTGTAATTATACGAAAAAATGTAAAATCTAGCTATATTTATATAGTATGTCACAGAGTGATGACCTATAACCCTAATTAATAAAGGATGGCAAGAGTAAACAAATTATAGGAACATTATATTCTTCAATTTAGCTTAATATAATTATTTATTTCATAATTCAAACTTTTAATCATTTCAGTTATCGTGTTGTGCCCAAAAATGGCTTGCTTTATGTTGCTATTTATAAACAAAGATCTATCCCACTAAATAATACAATCACTTTTGTGGCATACTGCTAAATTCAAAAAGGTCAGGACTTATTGAAGAAAAATAATGCAAAGTCTAGAGACCAAAGTTGTTTAGCCATCGCTACACTCTTTGCAATTATTGTATTCCTTTTCTCTTTTAAAAAGAAAGCAAGAAATGAGAGGATAAAAAATTCATTATACTTAATCCTGGCCCTCAGTCCATCTACAAGATCTAACTTCTAAGTCATCATGCAGGTGCGATGCAGATGATAATTAATTATGTGTGCGCCCCATGATGAAACAAGTTTGGGCATTTTAGGTGCCTATATAATTTTTTATTATTACTTTTACTAAATGTTGTAGTCTTCCCAACATGTTTTCTATAAAAACTAATCATAGTGTTCTTCTCCAAGATGAGAGGAGTTTGTATGAATTGTAAATTAAATTACTTTTGTAGCTTTAGGCCATGACCTAATATCATAATCTTTTTAATTTGAATAGCGGGATTTCTAGCACTACAAGGTGGGGATTATATAACTGTTTGTTTGGTGTGGTACCGGCACTCACTATACTATAGCAATTAAGAAAATTCAAAAAATAAAGTCTTGATATGTTTAAAAGAATATCAGCATGTCTTTTACGTTTATCGAAAACTATGAAAACGAATACTGGCATCGAGGGCTTGATCATTAAAATCTGTTGAAAATGGAATACACATTGCCACCATCACCCCTACCACTTCCACCACCATCAATGCCGTTGACACCGTCAACCCATCATGGATATACACCCGCCACCACCAATTTTCAGCTTAACAAATTTACAAACCAAACATGCTTACTTTTGTCAAATTAAATGCATCAAAAATTATAATTCTTTGGGCAGGTTTCAATTTCTATAGTCAACTTATAACGACATTCTTTAAGATTTTTGTTTCCATGTAAACTTGTTATAATCGTGGTTGTAGAAGTCGTTATGCGCTCACAGGTTGGTCGACTGCGGAGCTGCAAGTAACCGATCAAGGCAGAGAGGACTCGGACATTGTAAATTATAAAGAAATTAATTTTCGGGAAATTATATACGTGCTCAAAACTAAAGTTTCGTTCATTCATTTTATAGACAGAGAAATTATGTTTAATTTTTTTTAAAGTCAAACACATCTTGAGTTGACCACCTTTGATCAATTCTAAGCAATTAGTCGCGACAAAAGAAATCGCCTCAGCACTGTACCTTTTAGTGATTACTTGGCAAATAGTCAGTCGCTTGGACCTTGTTTTACCAACATTGGATGCAATTAAACATCTCCCAAAAAGAGAAGATTTTGCAGCATGCCTATTCAAAAGCTTAGCCATGATGCATTTAATCATGTACATTTCAATCTCATCCATTTCAAAAGTGAATTGATTTGCACACTTCATGTGTTGTCCGAAGCTTTAACGTTTTTAACTGTACCATATAATGTACAAATCAATTTTAGTGACATGCATAGCAACTTCCTAGACTCAGGTATATTTCAATGCATCTTGTCCATCACAAGATCTCCATCACATAATAGGCTCATTCCTAGACTTAATCTAGTTGAACAATACACTTTAGAATATAGATTATTATGATTAAAAAAGACGTTAAAAGAGTTGAGTCCACATTTGAAAAGACGAAAAAATAATAATTGGTTTCGCTAAAATCTCTTACATTAGCTCACTAGTAGTATCCAAGACCCAAAATTTAGCCCAGGCTCGATGCGTGCAGCGAGGGAATCATAGTTTGACACGTTCTTCATTGCGCAATAAAGCTCTATTTTTACTATCAATATTCATGCTCATATTTATCCATAAAAGTCTTATTGATTTGAACTCATACCACCCATTCAGTTTACTTGTTGCTGTGTGCTCCATGCATGCCATAACCTCTATATCCTGCACCATACATGAATGGGACATATTGTGGTTGCATAGCATACCCATATCCATCATAAATCTGACCTCCATAGTACGCCGGCAGCCACTGGTTCCCAAAATCATATCTCATCTGCAAATTTAAAGTGCCGTAACTAAGAACTATACTATTTAACTGTAACCATACATTGTGCATCTAAATACCACTAAATTTGATATGAGCGCTTATTTACTGAAACAATACCTGCTTATTTGCTGGGTTGCGGCCCCAAGACAGACGCACGGTTTTGCTTCCCTATAGTTGTCCCGTTTAGTTTTTGCAATGCCTCTTCAGCATTGACTCTATTAATACATGATATATCAGAAACTTATTATTAGTAAATTAAAAAAAGATAAAAAAAATATAAAGTTAAAGTAGTAATAACATAGTTCAAGGTGTGGAAAAGTGGTTAGCGCCCGAGTCCCTCACAGGGACTAGGTTCAAATCTAACTTTCACTGTTTTTTTCTTTAACCTCATTGAAGTCCACCTACGTTTACTGGTAACGGGGTTCCCCATAGTCACAAAAAAAAGTGGTAATAGAAAGAAATCTAACCTGTTAGCAAATTGTACAAATCCGCAACCTTTACCCACAGGTATTTTCACCGAAAGAATTTCACCATATTGTATAAATGGCTGCTTAAGATCTTCATCACTAACACTAGAATCAAGGCCCCCAACAAAAATCTAGAACCCATAACGGGTAGAAAAAAACAAGATGAAAAACTATTTATAAATAAACCAAAACAATAGTTTAAATTATTTGGGCACTGACTGTTGTATTATTTGAATCTCCATCAGATTGGGAACCACCATTCGACATGTATCCTCCTGGCAGAAAGCAAATACGGCAATCAAAACAATGTAAACACCCGATTTAAGCTAATTAGAAAGACTTTCATTTATATTTTTTTCCTTAAAAAATGCTTATTTACTCATTAATTTTATTAGTTTTTCGGTTTATCAAGATGTTTCTCAGGAGAGCGTGTTACCGGCCAGTGATCTCAAGGATCCCGCCAATACCCAGCTTTTACCACTACGCTACCCCCCCCCCCCCCCCCCCCCCCCCAAATCAAGATTTGCTTAACGCTGAAACAACTTATTATCATATTAATTACGACAACTCACACACACACATACAAACATCGGCAACTACATCACGCCTTTATTTATTACAATTAATTGTCTGATTATGATTACTTAATATCACATAATCACTTCAAAACGCACATGCAAACACCCTATAGAAGTTCATTAGACCCGACCCTAAAAGTAAGTACCTTGTTGGTAAGCAGAAGACTTTTTCGGGGTTGCAGCACCAATG
The DNA here is from genome assembly GCA_030844895.1 of Ambrosia x helenae. NCBI lineage: Eukaryota > Viridiplantae > Streptophyta > Magnoliopsida > Asterales > Asteraceae > Ambrosia > Ambrosia x helenae. The sequence continues at coordinate 10,922 of JAUTDX010000875.1, forward strand.
CGCATAGGTCTGCTTGAACAATAAACCCCATTCATTTCATTCATCGCTTGAGTCCTCTCATTATCATCTCCAAACCTTACAAAACCATAACCTTTAGACCGGCCTGTACTAATATCTACGACAACTTTAGCAGCTTTGACAGACGGATATTTTTCAGCAAAAGTTTCATGCAATAAAGTATCAGTTACATCTGCAGCTAAATCTCCAACAAATATGGAAAGATCATAAATGTTGTTATTAGACCGTTTGTCTCCCGTGCTAAACGTAGCCCAGTTCAAACGGAACGGTTGCTCTGTATTTGGCATAACAATTGAACCAAAAGTCCTGCAGCACCTTCTCTGCTGCAGCATGGGATTGAAACTCAACAAACCCATATCCCTCTGAGAAACCTGTATGTTTGTTTCGAATAACCTTAATTGAGGCAACCTGTGACATACAAAAAGAACAATAAAAAAACATGTTTTAGATAACCCTAATCACTATTAACGTTGCAAATCGTATTTAAATACATCAAATTTCAATCTCTCTCTTCGTTTTTTTAGTTTTTAAAGTATCGCATATCAATATACAGATCGTATTTGCTAGTTAGTAGTTTTATTCATACATTCCTCCATTCATAAAAAAAAATATACATATTGTATAGTCGTCTAACCATCTTGCCATTTTTCTTATCAGCAGTTTATTTTTAGTAATTAGTACCTTTGTTTTGTTGTTATTGTGATTCTCTGTCTCGCACCATTATTTTTAGTACATGTCAGGAAAAAAATTTAGCCGCACGCCCAAAGACTCAACAGAAGCAGCCTCTGTATCTTCCCGGATAGAGAAAAGGTTTTCGCCACTCTACCCTCCCCAAACCTTACCAATAGCTGCCTATTGGACTAGACTAGGGGCAAGCCTCCCACCACCTTAGCTGGGTGGTGCCCCCCTGTCAAAAGGGGCGCTAAAGATTCCTTACGCCAACCATTCATGGGCGTTAAAGCAAGATTTGGTGGGGCCCACTATTCTTCAACCAATCAAGTTTTTTTCTTTAAATGGGACGCCATTGTTACCCAAAACCTATGTTGCGCTTACATGGCACAATAAAGCCCCTAGTTGGATTTTATTAGGTACGTTTTGTAACTTTGTTTGTTTGTTTGTTATATCAATACACAGATCTAGATGACTAAATGCATAACCCTGTATCCCAAATTAAAACCTTATTCAATGATCAATACCATTAACTAAATAACAAAAAAATATATATATTAATTGCATATAGAAGGTTACTAAATAAAAAAGATAGATTATATTAATATTAAGATTAATAATAATAACCTCGCCAGTGGAAGCAAAACAGTTACGAAGGTAATCTTCATCCATCCAATTATGAAGGTCCACCAACCCATATCACTTTATTCTCTCCCACCGTCACCGGAGAATGCGGCTGACGACGGTGGTTGTACGCCACGTAATACATCGCCGCCGTAGGATTATACTGCATCGCCACCCATTGCTGCTGTTGTTTCTGATCGGATTCAGACACACCATCCTGCTTACTAGATTGCATCTTCACTATATCTATCTATCTATCTTGTGGCAAACAAGACGCAAACTTTTATGTAATGTACGGCTTATAGTGTATAGATAGTTAGATGGTGGTACTGGTATAGCCGTTGGATTAAATGGTTGTGGTGGGATATAGACCGTTGGATTTACATGGGTTGTGGTTTTAGTTGTGGTCGGCCACAACATAGGAGCCGGTCGCCCGGTCTACATAGATATTTTTTTTAAAAAACAAGTTGTGTTTTTTTTAAAAATAAAAAAATGGTTTAGGTCGGATTCTGATGTGGTTTGTTTATTTTAAGGTTGGGTTTAGAAAAGCTGCACAATCAGGAAACACGTGGCTTTCAGTCACCGCCTTTAAAACATGCTGACCACAATATTTATTATTTATAGATACATATATTTTATAAAAAAAGAAAGAAATGGGATGGAAAATGGTTAATTATTATGTAAGATATATGTACATCATATTTTCTATGAAAGGATTCATAGAGTGGATTATATTTTGATGTACATTTGTTTTGTTGATGTGCAAATGTATGCATTTGGTAAGAGCTTGTTGCGGTTACGCTTTCGCCAACTTTAATTGTTGGTAAAATCATATGGATATGTTTTGTATGACATTCGACGTTGGAAACTTTTTGCGGTTACACCAATAAGCATATGAAGTTACTGTCAAGACGTCTGCCTGTTCTAAATCTTTTTGCGTTGTTTACATCTGCACGTTGAGAAAAATGTAACTATTTTATATAAACTAATGACATACACAAATATTTACTGTCGGTAGGTACATAAACAAGCGATACAAATCTTTTTGAACCAACTTGATATGCAGATGCCAGCCTAGTGATGATTCTCTGCTACATGTACATTTTCTTATGCTTGATCTCTTTGAATAACAAACTGATCGATAATTCGAACCTTATTAATCGGGTCCTGATCAAAAGCTCTAGCACTCCATTTACTTGGATGCTGTCTCTGGTGACTCAGCAGATGCTTCTGTTTTGTTGACTCTGTTTGCCAATGAGAATCCCGCTTCCATTCCTTTGGAACCTACATCGAATTCCCGAAACATTAATCAAAAGCATGAAAAAAAAGAAAAAAATGGTACTAAAATTCCTTACTTTATCAACTGCAAGAGTGAATACTTCAAGATTTCCATCCTCCATGATGTGAAATCGTGTGAATGATTTGAAATTAGCTATTCGAAGCGATGAAAAAGCTTCGTCAAAATGCAAATGAAGCCAGTTTATACAAATATATAAATAGCTTCCGAATATTAGCGACACTGCAGGAGTTGACAGCACCCAAAAGTAAAGAAAAACAGAGACATAATATATAACTGCACCCCCTCTCGAAAGCGAAACCATCCCATTTTTGCATATGGTAGTCCTCGTTACAGCCATCACCTGATAAATCAAAATATTTAACAGAATATAACATAATTTCAAATAAAACTAAGTACTGAAAATCGAAAATAGTTCAAACCTCAGGAACATCGAAAGCCGACATAAGATACTTAATACACGCAGGATAAAAACCGAAAGTCCATTGCTCTACATGCACCCATAGACCCGTGGGGTCCGGAAAATGTTCACCTTCCACGGTCGATACCAATTATATAACGAGTGATATCCTGAAACAAAATTTGCACATGATATATACATGTGAAACATTTTTATTTTATTAAATTACTAACAATTAAAATAAAAGAATAAATCTTGCCTGATGTTGCCAAAAGATTATTATTAATGCAGATTTGAACGCCAAGTTCCATTAACAACATTAGAACTAGAGCTGAAAGTAGGTGGGCTGAAACATGGACAGCTCCAATAATTACTCTCATTTTCTTGGAAACTTTGGAAGGAACAAATAAAATTGCAGCCACCAACAGTATCAAAGCACCGACAAAAGATACATATGATTCACCAACCATGTACAAAAACGCATCCATACCGTGCCAAAAAAGTTTTTTATGATACCAGAAAATGTATCATCTTGTAGGATATGATCCAGCTTACACTGTGAAAAAGAAGAAAACATTTATCAGAATTTTTTTTTTCTAAAAAGAATACGAAAATTCTAAATGTACATACCAGTGGAAACATTGAAAAGGTTAAGATGAAATATATGGACCCCTCAATGAAATCGAACTGCCAGTTTTCCTTTCGAAACTTTAATATATTACCCAGAGCAATCTGCATACCACAATGTTCCACAAAAAAAGAAGTAAAAATTTAATAATGAACAGGTCGATTCAGGTTGTGTTTGTCTGTAACGGGTCAACGGGTAAACTAATGAGGTGTTACTGCATACCCCGCGTGAGTCTTCAACGGATGGATAAGTGGATTTGGTCTCATAGGTTGCATCATGTGCTTCAATGAGGTTACCAAAAACATGTGTCGGATGCAAAAACGCTCCACCACACCCGTTAACTAGTAAATGTTGCACCATTGCAGGTTTTTCAGACTGAACACATGAATGTCGCATATATGATGTAAATCCCCAGCTATTCTAAGTTTACACCTTCCTTTTAAATGATCACGTATAAGGTGTGTCACATTCTTTCCAGTGGCTTCATTCCAGTAGTAATCAAGAATCCAATTTGGTGCATGTGTCATAACGATCACAGGATCATTTTCTTTAACCTTATCATGTATGAGCTCTGAGAAAAACTTGAATTGATAACTATCGATGTCGCTATAAAGAGCTAAATCAAGACCAAATACCCACCATCCTTTGGGTAGCTGCAAAGCAAAGTAGCTTTTCTTTTGAGGCATTAACCATCCACCTAACCAACTCTTGTGACAAATGTACCTCATAAAAGTTTGAAGTCCATCAAACCAATCTGAAAAAAAAAAAGAACAAATAAAACATGAATTTGAACTTAGAGAAACTAAAATTTAGACAAAGTACCCACCATGGTTTCCGGGGATAACAAAACATTGTGGCCCGTCATATTGTTTTAGATCCGAAACGCCAACAGGTAACTCGGGCTTGTTTACAGCTATATGGTCTTTTTTATACCATGAAGGTGGCCGAAGAGCCTCCTCGAAAGGATAAAAGAAACGCTTTTCGTAAGTGTCTGTTGATGGATTAAGGTACCTGAATATGAATTATGATAAACCAATGCTTACATTAATAAATAAAAAGTGATGAAAAAACACTTGCAGAAGTGAAACTTACGCGAGATCGCCTCCAATAAGAAGAAGGTCCCCACGAGGCAATTTAATTGAAGAATCTTTCTTCTTAGCATCAAGTGAAGGTTGAGCAAGAAGCCGAGCTACAGAATAAGAGGAGTTGCCACCATCCCCTGTATCAGCCATAAAGTCAAACCAAAAGTCACCCTTTTCACTAAAATGGTCATATAAAAAATCTTCCGCTTTAGCCCCTTCATGGACACCACTCATTGCAGCCTAAAAAAGAGTCTTGATTAGTAACGTATGAACAAACGAAAAGAAAGAAAGGTATAGTCAAGAAAAAAAAAGGTAAAAACCTGCATCATGCGCATATCAAAACGTCCCATAAAAACAGTTACAGATACAAGGAGGTCAAAAACAGTCTTGAACAGATCAGCTGATGTCCTGAAACACAATATGTAATTATTTATATGTCCATTTATAAGTATAACATTAAACACCATAAGCTATTTGTGATTTCAGAGTCGTCAGGCCATTTTACTTAAAAAAATAGAGAAACTTGAATATACATTGATACAAGTTAGGAGGTGTAGAGTACACACACGTTCAAAAACTATTATGATTTTTAGACTCTAGTACCTAGGAACCTTGAGGTTCTAGAAGGAGAATTTCCCTAGACCAAAGGGGGCATCGGCCCTAGCGGGTCCTCACGAATCACAAAACCTACAAGACGTATGTATAGAGAGCGGACATACCCTGAGTACCAAGGAACCATATCCAAAAACTTAGGCTTCCGTTGCTCATCCTTCAACCTCTGGATTTCTTCGGCTGATAGAGGATTGGTAAGAGCCCATCTGATGTAATAAAAAACGATTTTTAAAAAAATGACTAAATAACGACACAACATATGACCCGCTTACCCGCTTGATCTTTCCACAACAAAATTAGCAATATACAGCCCGATAAACGTTGCCCATAAACGAAAATATTGGCGAAAATTCATCTGAATACTAGAAGCAAAAACAGAAAACAAAGAAAAATAATCATAACCTGATCACAGACATCAAATGCAGCAAAAACGAAACAATACCTCTCCAAATACAATCCACTTAAAAAGAACTGAATGATCACGGGCCGGCCCAACTTGAGCAAACCAAGATTTGCATTCATCTCGCAATTCGCTTCGCTCGCCTGTTTTCCAAAGCGAATCTTTCCCCCCAAACGGGCTTTCATTCAAAGCATAATTCCCACAGACGCTATAAAACACGCAACAGGCTACACTTAACACCTACACAACCAGCAATTCAAGCCCATTACAACAATGTTTAACATATGTAACAAAGGGCCAATATAGCTAAACTTACAGTACAATTCTGAACAATAGTCAAGACCTTTGGTCTCCTCCCAGCCGCAGGCGAAACAAGACGAATATACCAAAGGCCAAGAAATACTAAATGGAAAACAGTTAGAACAAAAATGGAAGAAATGAATGTTGTAAAAAACAATGATAAATTCATCCTCATATCTACTCCCATTGGCTGTAAATTAGGTAGATGGTATAAAGCTGCAACTAATAAGCATATTATATACCTACACACAAAAACTCTAATTACTTCAAAACATTAAAAAAATGATCATAGTAATTAAAATAACTTACCATATACTAAAATTTGAATAACTCGGTTTAATAATGGTGTTCCCCCTAAAAGGGGATGAAAAGATATAAAAAAATCCTAGTAAACAAGTGGTCAACAACCACCATTTCATGTTCTTGTCTAGCTTTTGAAAGACTGTATGCATAATGTCTGATGAAATAAAAAAGAGGACACCAATGACCGCGATGATCGCGTGTCGCGAATGCTGATGTGGGTATGCTGCAGACATGATCATGTAAGCAGGTAACAAAAGTTATAGTAAAAAAAGGGTACAGATGTTGATATTAGTCAAGCAGTTGCATCAAGAAACATATTAAGAAAGTGGGTATCTTGAAGGTGATTAAATAATGTTAGGATAGGAAGAAGTAAATTGATGCTTTTCTTAACACACATAAACTGTGACTTGTTCTGCAAGTTAAGTTAATTTGATCATAGTAATCAAGAGAAAGTCAAAATTTGACCAAAAAATAGTCAGAAGACTTATTTGGGATGGATAAGACTGTGGGAATAGTAAAAGGGTTGCTTGTGACGATGACTAACGACCAAATATTGGCTGTTTAACAGTTTAATTGGAAGTTATGATTATCATTTTTTTTTAATCTGGAAAACACAGTAACTTTTTTTAACTACAATTAGCCGCAAGGGCGACGTAGAACGATCGGAAGGAGACGAAGATATAGAAGAATTATGGGATTTACAAGTGGCGCCATTGTTGCTATTTGACCTAAATTTTATGTTTGTGATTTGGAAGGAGACGAAGATAGTTGACAGAAAGGTAAAGTTGAAAATATGTTTAACTGGTATGATTAACCTTGGGTTTTGATCTCTATCGGTTTGGTACAGTTGAAAAGGTAAAGCTGTACATGTTTTACACATAGGGTTGTTCATGAGCCGAACCGAGCCGAGCCAGGCCAAGCTCGCGCTCGGCTTGGTTATAAACCGAGCCAGCTCGGCTCGGCTCGGATTTGAAACCGAGCTAAAAATCAAAGCTCAAGCTCGGCTTGGTTTTAAACCGAGCCGACTCGGCTCGGCTTGGTTTGGCTCGAATTTAAAAAGAAAAAAAGAAAAATGGCTTTCAAAATTCAATAGTTAAAAATAACACAATTAAAATAAGTTCAACCTTATACATTGCATGCTAAAATCAGTTCAAGCAAGTACAAAATAAGTCTCAAATTTTAACGGAATACAGACGAAGTCCATCAACATACGACTTAACTTGAGTACTTGGATCAAAAGTAGTATTGAGTTTATTTAAATAACTTGATTAGCTATAAATTTAATCCCAAGCAAAGAATCTCAATGCCACTGTTACCAAATATTAAATTTGTAGCATATTCTTCATCTTGTTTTACATTTTGGTAATATATTATATGTATATAAAAAATATATATTAAAAATTAGAATTATTCGAGCCAAACCGAGCCAGCTCGACTCGTTACGAACCGAGCCGAGCTAGGCTCACTTTCTAACCGATCCGAGCCGGCTTGGCTCAGTTTCAAACCGAGCCATATCGAGCGAGCTTTTTTCGAGCTAAATCCGAGCGAGCTTCGAGCGAGCTCCGAGCCACGAGCTTTTTGAACAGCCCTATTTACACATGTTTTAGGCAAGGTCTTGTTTAGAGTTTATATAAAACTTGAATAGTAAATTGACGGACTTGGATACTAGTTGACGGAGTTGAGTTGACTTGAGTTGTATCATGACGAAATTGAGTAATAGCCTAACGGAGTTGAGTAAAGAAAATTTAATTAAAAAAAACATAGCTAAATAGTAACTTAACAGAGAAAAAAAAAGGAGTTGTGGAATTTTTTTTAAAAAAAGAGAGTAAATAGTAACTTGACAGATTTAAACACTTAACGTAGTTGAATAGTAACCCCGTTAAACTAACGGAGTTGAACAGTAGCCTAACGGCGTTGAGTGGAGTTGAATAGTAACTTGACGGCCTTAAACAGTAACTTTACGGAGTTGGATAGTAGTTGACGGAGTTGAGTTGAGTAGTAACATGATGGAATTGAGCAATAGCCTAACAGAGTTGAGTGAAGAAAATTAAAAAAATAGAGTTAAATAGTAACTTAACGGAGAAAAAAAAAACGGATTTAGGAAAAAAACATTAAAAAAACAGAGCAAATAGTAACTTGACGGAGTTGAATAGTAACCTAACGGAGTTGAATGGTAACTCCGTTAAGCTAAATAGCAACTTAACTGAGTTAAATAGTAACTTAACGAGTTGAATAGTAACTCTGTTAGTACTATTCACGAGAGTTTGAAAAAGTGACGGAATTAAGTAGCAGCCTAACAGAGTTGAGTGAAGAAAAATTAAAAAAATAGAGTTAAATAGTAACTTAACGGAGAAAAAAACGGATTTAGAAAGAAAAAAATTAAAAAAGCAGAGTAAATAGTAATTTGACGGAGTTGAATAATAACTTGACGGCCTTAAACAGTAACTTTATGGAGTTGGATAGTAGTTGACGGAGTTGAGTTGAGTAGTAACATGACGGAATTGAGCAGTAGCCTAACAGGGTTGAGTGAAGAAAATTAAAAAAATAGAGTTAAATAGTAACTTAACGGAGAAAAAACGGATTTAGGAAAAAAAATTAAAAAAACAGAACAAATAGTAACTTGACGGAGTTGAATAGTAACCTAACGGAGTTGAATGGTAACTCCGTTAAGCTAAATAGCAACTTAACTGAGTTAAATAGTAACTTAACGGAGTTGAATAGTAACTCCGTTAGTACTATTCACGAGAGTTTGAAAACGTGACGGAATTGAGTAGCAGCCTAACAGAGTTGGGTGAAGAAAATTAAAAAAATAGAGTTAAATAGTAACTTAACGGAGAAAAAAAACGGATTTAGAAAGAAAAAAATTTAAAAAGCAGAGTAAATAGTAATTTGACAGAGTTGAATAATAATTTAACGGAGTTGAATAGTAACTCCGTTAAGCTAAATAGCAACTTAACTGAGTTAAACAGTAACTTAACGAAGTTGAATAGTAACTCCGTTAGTACTATTTATGAGAGTTTGAAAGCTAATACATAGATAATGTTCAGACATGATCAAATGATTCTTAGGACGAAATTCCAACAGAACTTGGCCAAAAAATGCGCCTAAGGGCATGAAAGTGAAGCATTTGAAGCGGAGCAATAAGGCTGCGTCTGGCCTGAAAAATGGGCTTAGACGCATGCCTAGGTGAACCTTGACAACAAAGGTTGAGGGTAGTGGGTACACTGTCGATGATACTCGTAGGGGCGGATTCAATGTTAAAAAGGGTGGGTTCTCATAAACCCACTCGGTTTGGAAATTTTAGTGTTAATGTATATAGAAAATTTAGAAGGAACTCATAACCAAATGTGAGAAGTGCTCCACTAGTTGGTTGCACACTTTTTAAACTTGAGATCCTAGGTGACTAGGTTCGAATCCCGGGTGCTGCTTTTTGTATGGTTTTTTTCCTTCTGTTTTACTTGATAATTTGTTGTTATATCACGTAATCTCTATTGTTTGTAGCACATTTCTTCATTGTTTCATGTGCTGAAACATTGAATTCAGGGATTTTAATTTTTAACAATTGATATTGGGTAGGGAACAACTCTAGTTCACATTTTTTTATTTGTATTTATATTACATGCTTTAAATTTCTAACGATAATGTTTTTTTTTCCATTGTTGTATCGGTATTTTATCATGTGATGAACCATACCCGACCCGATTGTATCCGTATTTTTATTATGTGGTGAACTTTACCCAAACCGAATTGTCGAACTAACTTGAGTTTTTTATATGTTCGGTCATATAAAATTGAAGCATTTTAAAAAACCCTAAAAAAGTGAACCTGGTGAAAAAAAATGGGACCCGTCACTTGATACTTGGGGTAGTGGTAAAAGGTAGTAGTCACCAATGAGGGTTAAGGAGAGAGAAAGAGATGGTGGGGTCCTAAATCTAAATCCTGATCTATATCATATCTCTTAACGTTTATAAATTATTATTTTTAAAACAAACATAAAAAAGTTCGAAACAAAAAGGTCTTCGACAACATTACTCCTAAAGTGGCCGATGTCATAGCGTTAATCAAATCTTTGTCTTCTTTATGGCTCAAAAATCGGTCTAGGTTCAATTCCATTGTGTGGAAGGATTGGGTCGCTTGTCCTTTGTACATGTTGTAATTGTTGTTTGGCCATCCTCGCTTTGAGGACTTGCTTTTTTCTAATGAAGTTCACCGTTCAAAAATAAATAAATAAATAAATAAATGGACACGAACAAAAAAACAGGCATTGTTAATGTTCATTCAATTCGTTTGCGGCAGTTGTGCTCATGCGTGAGCGTGAAGAAGACTAAAAAGTCAATTCGCCTAGTGCAACACAAAAGTCAATTCACGTATATTGTTTATTATGTGTTTCTTCCTGCTTTCCTGTGGAGATGAAGGGTTGGTAAGGAAATAAAAGATAGGGGATTCTGATTTTACATTGTGGAGATAAAGGGTTGTTAAGGGAATCACACATGGTAATGTTTATTGTTACAACAAATATACATTTTTAATCACCCTATGTGTGATATGGAGAAAGAGACCGTTTAAAAGATCATGAAACTTGATACGTGAATCTGGTTCATGTATCAAATCATTCTCATATCTAATCAGTATCCCAAATGACGACTTTTCATCATTCTGTATTAGTGATACGCTAGTAAAAGTTGGTACATGAATTTGTTGTCGCGTAAGCCATGGCTACATGAATCTAACAGATGTGTCAATTTGATTAAGAAATACACTACTTTAATTGATTTCTATTATTAATAAAGAGTTAAAATAAGAATGCAATTAAGTTACAGCTAAATATGTGTCTGAATCAAATCTCATATCTCATATACCATATATACACATCAGTTTTGACCGGATGATCGGGCTTTCGTTGGTACTTCAATACAAAAAAACTTTTGGCGACTTAAGTTACTCCAAGTCAAAAGGGACATTTACTAATAGTTGAATGAATATTTATTGGGCTGCAAGTCAGGAGATTGAACAGATGTATGCTGTAGTTGAATATTAAAAAAAACAATGGGTTAGTTTTCTAGTTAATACTTAGAGAAAATTGCTCGAATAGTCCCTGTGGTTTGCTCAGATTTCACCTTTAGTCCCTAACTTTTAAAAATTACAGGTATAGTCCCGAAACAGTGGACTTTTTGCACTCGGATAGTCCCTGGAGCTAACTGACGTTAGATAATCCAGTTAAGTGGGTGTGAAATTACTAAAATACCCTTACTTTAATAAAAATAAAAAAATCAATTAAATAATAAGGTGGATGGGGCCCACAATCCTTCATCTTCCCCATCCCACCACCACCACCACCACCTCTCTTTCTTCATCCCCACCACCACCTCTGCACACCATCCACCAACCACCAACCACCACCACCTCTCTTTCTTAATCGGAACCCTAATGAACCACCGGCTCTGTCACCTTCCTCTTCCAATCGTAACTTGTACCTTAAAGAAAACCCAACCTGTACCACTGCAACCACCATCAAAACTCCACATCACCGTCGCCACTTTCTTGCGTCGCCTGTGCAGGTCAGCCGGCCAAGGGCCAAGATCCGCCTCCCAACCGATGCAAACCCGGTCTGAATGCCAACAAATCCCATAACCTTATGCCGTTTCCGATCTGCATCAGTTCCTTTACTAGACTCAGTGCCAGTTTTATCCCAAACAACGGAGACTGAAACAGGTTTGGTGTGCTTGCATTTGGTTTGTCCTTGTGAAACAGAGATGATGAATAATAATAGAGCGGAAATGGAGATTATTATGAATAAGGTTAGGAAGATTGATCTGTTGGGGATGCTTGATTGAGACCGAGCTTGGAAGAACCTTTTAGGCATTGGCATTTGGTTTACTGTTGGTTGGTTATTGTTGGTTGGGATGGGGATGAAGAAAGAGAGGTGGTGGTGGTGGTGGTGGGATGGGGAAGATGAAGGTGATTGGGGTGGGGAAGATGAAGGATTGTGGGCCCCATCCACCTTATTATTTAATTGATTTTTTTATTTTTATTAAAGTAAGGGTATTTTAGTAATTTCACACCCACTTAACTGGATTATCTAACGTCAGTTAGCTCCAGGGACTATCCGAGTGCAAAAAGTCCACTGTTTCGGGACTATACCTGTAATTTTTAAAAGTTAGGGACTAAAGGTGAAATCTGAGCAAACCACAGGGACTATTCGAGCAATTTTCTCTAATACTTACTAGGGGTGCCAAATTGGGATCCGGGACAAATATTTGTTATTCAACTACAACCCACATAAATGATCTTTTTTAATTTCCTGCGTTCCAGCCCAATAATTATTCAATCAACATACACTTTGACTTGAACCACTATAGGTTGCCAAAGGCCCAAAACCGAAGTATGAATATGGTATGAGGTTTGATTCCGACTAAATAAATTATTACATCTTCTAGCTCTTTTTCTTGTAACTTAGCAAAATAGAAAAAAGAGTTAATAGCCAAAATCGTCCCTGAGGTTTGGTCACTTTTGTCACTTCAGTCCAAAACCCAAATCTTTTACATCTGGGTCCTTAAGTTTTATTTTTCTTGCCAAATTCGTCCCTAACAACGTTTAAGTTGTGGACTGAAGTGGCAAAAGTGACCAAACCTCAGGGACGAATTTAGAAAAACCCAAACCTTTTTCAGGGACGAATTTGGCAAAAATAAAATAAAATTGAGGACCCAGATGTAAAAGGTTTGGGTTTTGGACTGAAGTAGCAAAAGTGACCAAACCTCAGGGACGATTTTGGCTATTAACTCTAGAAAAAAATAAAATAAAATAATAAGCAGTATAATATATATATATATATATATATATATATATATATATGTACCCAAGCCAGTACAAGTTATTATTATTTTTTAATATTAAATTTCTATTCCTTGTAAGACTTAAACTTATGGCCTCCCTAACTTAGGTTATTTTGAAAGGTTTGCTTCTCCCATTGGGTTACCAACCCCAATGGTAAGTCGGTGCAAGTTATTAATTAGTCATGCCAATGACTTACCAGGCAACACATTCTTCTTAAGGGTACGTGATCAGATTCGAGAATCTGCAGGTTGGTTACGTGATGGTTTAAACCGTTTCTTACCCATGACATCAAACATAGGCGTGGGTTAAAAAGTAATTTGCAACTGGCGAGTGATATTAGTTATAGTTTTCTTTAATTTTATCCGTTCCTTGTCTAATAATAAGACTATCATTAATGCGCCTTTAAATTGCCATCCTTAACCACGTGGAAGAAACCAAAAAATTCAGGCGTATTAAATTCCATTCAAATGTATCAAATCCTTTGCATATGTCTGAAGGTAAGGGCATTTAATACCTTGGTCATTGTGCATTAAAATTATTTAAATATTCAATTAACCTTAGATTCTTTAGCTTGGTTAGGTGACAAAGTAAGGATATGTGAAGATGTTTGTATGGTTGGAGGTAAAAGTGAGTTTTTTAAGGATTTGTAAGGATATGATTTGACAGCTGACTATGCAACTAAGAACGTCCTTAGCATTAAAGATAGTCCAAGAACCACTTCAACAGCTGATGTTGGTGCATTTTATTATTTTAAATCCTTTAATGTTTGATTCCCTTACCAACTCTTCATCTACACAGTGTGAAATCAAAGTCCTCAATTTTTTATTCCCTTATACACACACTCAAGATACACGAATTGACTTTTCGTTTTTCTATACGGATTCACATGTATTTTATACTTTTTTTTTAACGGCCAATAAATTGGAATCATTTACGGAACACTAGAGTATCATTGTGCCACCAGTGTTGCCACGCGATCATATTCCACCACCAAATCACCAATTCAGGAGGAAACTCATAATTATGAGAAACCCCCTTTGTGAGATTCGAACCCAGGACCTTATGGCCCTAAGTCTTATCTCACTACCAAGATACCACTAGGCTATAATGCCTTGAGTACATGTATTTTATACTAGACTAAGCAATGATACACGAGTAAAACTAGATACACAAATATAAAATCATGTATATCATGACTATATGTCTATATATATGTGTGTGTTTTTAAATTTTATATCAGATGACAACTAAAAAGTTTTTTTTTAGCAAAATAGTGCCACTAATTTTCTTTTAACTGTTTGTGTATAGAAGGGCAACTGTTGATCAAAGCCAAAACATTGTTCATTACACAAACAACTTTCACAGATTGCTGTTAAACTGTACATACATATACATCTATATATATATATATAGAGAGAGAGAGATAGAAAGAATGCGTGAGAGAGAGAGAAAGTGAACCGCAAGTTCAACTTGCGGATTATCCTACTCATCATCGCCCAACGTGCAGCCTCCATCCTTCTCTCCTAGTCACCGGCCAACTAAGCTTAATCCGCAAGTTCACAAGTTCAACTTGCAGATTCACCAAATTACCAAATCCCCCCCCCCCCCCACCCCCCAATCCGACACACACCAAATGCACAAAAAAAAATACTACTGTAGCACTATTTTGCTAAAAAATCCAACTACAAATATATATTCTTAGTAGTGAGTTTTAGTTATATTATAGAGATAGACACTTTCTTTTCTTTCTAAATAATAATGGCTTTGTTTGTTAAAAAGGTGAAAGGGTTAAAAAAGGATGAAAATCATAACACTTCAAATTAAGTTCTTCACCAAAAGCTCAAATATGAACGGTTTCCAACGGTCAATATTTTATATATATATATATGGTAGTTAGTTTGTGAAAAACTTAGACTAAATCACTATAAACAAACAATCTCTCAACAACACAACCACAAACATACAAGAACAACCAGAAATAGCGACAAAACAGGTGACAAACTTTTATTATTTAACCAACCCTAAAAACACCCAACCAAACCCAGATAAGTTCTTCTAAACAGAAGAACTCTAAAGAGTTTACAATACTTGATCAACTGATTGAAAATCAGTTGATCTAAACTGATAAAAAAAATACAAAGAAGATAAGACTGAAACGATCTTACAAAATACAAGACAAAAGACAATATCAAGACTAGACAATATAGCTGCTATCAGGATCTTCAACCTCTGGTTGAATTAACAAACCCTAATCGCCAATGACAGAGACAATAATGTGAGAGAGAGATATTATAGAGCTAAACCTGTAAAATGAAACAAACACATGCTTTTATAGAGCCATTAGAACCTTCGAGAGAGAAAACACAAAATGTTAATTCACAACCGTTCGATCACATATCTCACACGGATTGACAATCCAACGATCAGAAAACCATCTGATCAATAACAACTGAACTGGGCCAAGTACACTTATGGGCCAGTTCAACTTTTAGACTTAATATAATTATCAATCAGTTAAGCCCAACAACATGTAACATAGGCCTGTAACGAGTTAAACAATTAACTCAAATTTTGTCACATATGTCACATATATATAACCATGAAATTATATAGTAAAATATATCATACTTACTACATATTTTTAACATCCCCCCTTAATTTCATGGTTAAATAAATCTATCATACTAAGCTTTGAACACAACTCATTATGTTGAGCTTGTCCTAAACCCTTAGTAAGAATATCTGCAATCTGATTTGCAGATTCAACCTTTAATGTTTCTAAAAAACCTTTTGAAATCTTTTCACGAAGAAAGTGCAAATCAATCTCAAAATGTTTTGTCCTGTCATGGAACACAGGATTGGCAGCTATAGATATAGCTGCTTTGCTATCAGAATACAACTTAACAGGTAATTTCACCTGAACTTTCAATTCTTGCAACAGATTTGTTATCCAAATTAACTCACAAGCTGTTGTACACATGGCTCGGTATTCAGCCTCAGCTGTTGACCGAGAAATAGTGTTTTGTTTCTTGCTTTTCCAGGAAATAAGAGATTTTCCCAAAAAAAAACACAAAACCAGTAACAGACTTTCTTGTTTCAAGACATTTTGCCCAATCAGAATCTGAGTAGGCAAAAAGCTCAAAACAGTCAGATTTTCTAAACATAATCCCTTTTCCAGGACTTGACTTTAAGTATTTTAACAATCTTAAAGCCACTTGTAAGTGTCCTTTACAAGGTTTATGCATGAACTGACTTAAGTATTGCACAGCATAACTTATGTCAGGTCTTGTTAAAGAAAGATATATCAACTTTCCAATTAACTTCTGATATCCAGTTATATTATCAAGTTCCTTATTATTTTTAAGGTGTCTCATTGATACAATATAGCCAGATTCAATTGGGGTGTTAACAGGCTTACACCCCAAATAACCAAAGTCATTCAACAATTCAAGACAATATTTTCTTTGACTAAGGCACACACCTTCATCAGTGTATAACACTTCAATGCCAAGAAAATATTTTAACTTACCTAAATCCTTTATTAAGAATTTTTCACTTAAACACTGTTTTACTTTGGTTATTTCTAGTTCATTATTACCAGTCACAACTATATCATCAACATATACTAATAAAGCTACAAACACATCATTCACAGATTTGACAAACAATGAATAATCACAGATACTCTGAACAAACCCCATATCAACTAAAACTTGAGTCAACTTCTCATTCCATTGTCTAGGAGCTTGCTTAAGTCCATAGAGAGACTTAACAAGCTTACACACTTGATTTTCTCCATTAGTATAATAACCTTCTGGAGGAATCATATACACATCTTCAGTTATGGTGCCATACAAGAAGGCATTGTTGACATCTTGTAACACCCCGAAATCTTGTTTCGCCTAAATACGCCATTAGGCGTAGTTGATAAAGTATCAAAAGCGAATTTAACGGTGGATGATTTAGTCGACGGATAAAAACGAGGCTAAAACTCAATACACGAGACCAACCTAGATCATGATGTTATCTAATAATCATGGAATTGGAACTTGAGGGACCATAGTGGCCAAAATGATAAAGTTGGTTTTATTAATAAAAATGAAACACACACAATGTGTGTGTGTTCGTTTGATCTTCAGGAGACCCCAAGAAGGGATCCAACCCTAACTCATTTATCAAGCACAAATATGCTCAAATCAAGGGGGATTTCTTGTTGCATGATGAGATTCTTGTTTATCTAGTGTTCTACACATCACAAGGTATCTTTAGACCCCTTTAATTTTATCTAAAACACTTATATATGGAAGATGGTAAATTAGGGTTCACATTAAAAACGTGAATTCTTAGCTTCTATGGATTTCTATGTGATAGTAGACATCAAGGAAGCTATAAAACGTGATGAATTGCTATATGATGTTGATTCAGATGAATTTGTGAATTCTCACTATGAATAAGTAGTGGGTTTTTACCCTAAACATGAATTACCCTACTATGTGGTAGATCTTGCAACTCCATGTTATTTGCATCATGTATGTATGCTAATTGGTGAATTGATCATGTGCAAATGGTTAGCTAAGCCATGGTGGAATCTTGAAAGTCTTGAACACCTAGAATTAACATGATGAAATTAATGCATATAAGGTGTTTGATGAAATGCTTGAATGAGAAAATAAATGCGTAAAACATGTATGAACATGAAAACTAGAAATGTAATATTGAGCTTGAGGAAAAATGAATACATGATGCCGTGGATTATGAAAGAAATCCATATTATGTGTTCTAATAAAAACAAGGTTTGACATGTCCCTAAGTTAGGTACAAGGACTAGGGAGCAAACGGGTCAAACGGATGCAAACTCAATGCGTACGGAAGCAAAACGTATATGAAGTAAGTAATACTTACACTATTAGTCTACAAATACAATTCTTGTATTGATATAATTGTTTAAACTTTAAAGTGGGACAAAGGTATGACCTCAAGGGTGAAACCTATTAATCGGGTGATTTATGCGAATTCATGTCAAATCCAAATTCATAGTCATAAATGAGTCATATAGTTTTGATCAAATGATGGAAATCATCAATTGGGTTAACCAATAAAGCCATGTGGTAAACAAGAGTCTAAACTCAGGTTTTGGATAAAAATCACATGAATAAGGAAGTTATGTAATCATGAGTCTTAACGGGTCGAATGGGTGATTCCCTCACCACTCGAACCCGACATTAAAATCCGATTATCTAAGCTTTAAGAAACTTGTGGATAACGAGTCAAATGGTAAGGGCATTACCATTGAGTCCCAAGAGACTAATGCGGTCAATCTAGAGTGTATGCAGGAGGACACTTGGAAATTTGGGCACTTGTTGCCTAAGTAATCCATATGGGCGCAAGGTATGGGCCAACGCCACCCGGTAAGTCCGTAGCTAATTAAACGCCTTTGGGCGAAGCAACATGGGTACTAAAACTACCCATATGAAGTGTGGGTGCAAACCAAGTAAGTTATTTCCATAACTATTTCCAATGCGCGCTAATGCGCTTAGAATTTACTAAATAAGAGAAAACTTGAGAAAAGGTGAAAATCTAAGTCCGGAAGGACTTAGAGGTTTGTAAACAAGTCAATGAGTCAAAATAAACGAGTTGAATCAAAAGTGTCGCCATGGATGGCTAAATTTAAGGATTTGGCTATAAAAGGGCATTTTGGGAATTTAAAGATTTACTAAAGATTAAATCTAAGAACCAAGTCATAATGACACAAAACGGACAATGTTTTTAGTTAAACAAGTGTCAAATGAGTCAACAATATGATTGTTATGCCTTTTGAACGGTCAAATAAGGCTTTGTATAATCCATGGCCTTAACGGGTCGAATTGGGTAAAATCAACATAAGCATTGAATAACCGAAAAGGTGTATTTGATTTTGAGAAATGGTATCTTATAAGCATGATAATATGGTATCAATGAGTCCCCAAGTGTTCCCCGGAATGGCTTTGAACATAAGTGAAAGAGATGCCAAAAGTGGGGAAAAACAAGAAGAAACAATGAGTTTTCAGCCAGTGGCCAACGTAAGCTACGTTGGCAGCGTAGCTTACGTCAGGCCCTCTTAGGAAATTTGTCCAGTGTCCAGCGTAGCTTACGCTAGCAGCGTAGCTTACGCCAGGACCTCTCGCAAAATTTGTCCAGTGGCCAGCGTACCTTACGCTGGCAGCGTAGCTTACGCCAGGCCCTCTCGGGAAATTTTATCCATTGAACAACGTAGCTTACGCTGGAAGCGTAGCTTACGGCGGGATGTAATCCTAAAATATTTGTTTTGTATTCCAAACTCATTCGTTCCGTTTTGACGCGTATCAACGTGTTAACTATTTAAAATGTGTTATTGTCAACACAACTAACCATTATCTATGTAATAGTGCTAGGTATACCTTTGATGGAAATCCCGGAGCAAGGATCGAGTCGCGAGAAGAACCGAACACACCCGAACACTCATCAAGCTTCCGCATTAGAATTCAATGAACTCTCGATAAAACGCAAAATCTTAGTATATGTTTTAACTATTAAAATGTATAAATTTTTGGGAATCGAATATGTATTTGATCACAACGGTTTATGTTTCTCATATTATTAAAAGTTTTAATCGGGAGTGGTTTTACGTAAGGTCAAAACCCGTATGATTAGGCATTGATCGCGTGATTACGGGTTAGTGTCTTACACATCTAACTGAAACAAAGGCCAACCATTCTGAACAGCTAAGGAGATAACAGTTCTCACTGTTACCATTTTTACAACTGGAGAGAAGGTTTCACCATAGTCAATACCTTCTCTTTGGTTGTATCCCTTAGCTACCAATCTAGCCTTATACCTATCAACCTCTCCATCTGACTTATACTTTATCTTATAAACCCATTTACTTCCAATGGCTTTTCTGCCTTTGGGAAGACTGGTAAGAATCCAAGTGTTATTTCTATGTAAAGCTTCCATTTCAGCATTCATTGCTTCTATCCATTTTGGATCTTTAGAAGCTTCATAGTAACTACTTGGTTCTACCAATTTATTTAGACTAGAAACAAAACATTTATTCTCAACAGACAAGTTAGAGTAGTTTACTACTCTTTCTACACCATATTTAACCTTACCCTCTACAACAAACTCATTAAACCTCTTTGGTAACATAGATTCCCTATGAGACCTTCTAAGACTAGACCTATCTCCCTCAGGGGTATTGAACTCATCATTTGGACTGTCAACATCTGTGCAGTCAGTCCCCCTAGTTCTATCCTCAGTGTGCTGATCAGGAATATCCTGATCTACCCTCCTGGTTGATGAACTAGGGTCATCTGTCTGTCTACCAGGAGACTGTCCTAGAGTATCAGTGGAACCCCCTTCATCATTGGGAGGTTTTGATAGTGTCTCACTTTAAAAATTGTTTTCAGACTCAACATACAAATCAAAAAAGTTAATGTGGTTTATTTCATTTGAAAAATCTTTTTCAGTTTCTTGTTTAAAAGGAAATATGTTCTCATAGAATTTAACATCCCTTGAGAACAACTCTTGTTTCTTATCTAAACTCCACAACTTATACCCCTTTTTAAACACAGAATAACCTATCAAAACACACTTTTCTGCTCTACTAAACAATTTATCTTTTTCATTTAAAACTGTTTGAAAACATAGACAACCAAAAACTTTTAAGTGAGACATTGTGGGGGGGGGGGAACCCATACACTAACTCATAGGGACATTTACCAGACAGAATAGAAGAGGGAGTCCTGTTGATAAGATAGGCAGAGGTTAGAATACAGTCAGACCAGAACCTAAGTGGGACACCACTCTGAAACAGGAGTGCCCTAGCTATGTTAAGAAGATGCCTATGCTTTCTCTCCACTACACCATTTTGTTGTGGAGTATAAGCACAGGAAGTTTGGTGTATTATTCCCTTTTTATTACAAAACTGTTTCATTTGAGAATTTACAAATTCAGTACCATTATCACTCCTAAACACTTTAACTTGTTTTTTAAATTGAATATTTAACATTTCATAAAAAATCTCAATGTTATCAAAAACTTCATTTTTACCTTTTAACAAATATACCCACACAGACCTTGACCAATCATCTACAACTGTAAGAAAATATTTGTAGCCTTCTCTACTGGTAATCCTATAAGGACCCCATACATCTAGGTGTACTATATCTCCTACTTCTTTGGTCTTATGGTCACTCAAGGGAAAAGGTACCCTTGACTGTTTAGCCTTGTGACATACTTCACAAGGCTCTGTGCTATTTATACTCATTCCTAAAGTCTCTTTTAACACAGCTAAGGCCTGGTCAGAGGGATGCCCAAGCCTAGAATGCCACAAGGTGGCATCAGACACACTACTAAAACACAGATTACTAACATTATCATCAGTTCCAGCAACATACAAGCCATCACACTCTTTACCAGTCACCAGGATTCTCTTGGACCTGGAATCCTGGACATAACATGCATTCTCATCAAATAAGACTCTCAACTTATTATCCTTAGACAATTTCTGAACAGACACAAGATTAACACAGTATTCAGGTATTAGAAAAACATCTTTAAGAATGACTCCATCAGCAAGTTTTATATCACCAATCTTAGTCACCCTAGCACTAGTACCATTAGGATGTTTTACCAAAATATTATATTTTGAAACATCAACACAATTAACCATTTTTTCTCCATTACTGACCATATGTTGATTTGCCCCTGAATCCATTATCCACCCAGATTTAAGGGCAAATTTAAGAAAATTTGAACAACTTGAAAAATTTCCAAATATGTTATACAATTTAGACAAGACAGTCATACTAGAAAAACCATTGAACACACAACTCTCACCTCCAACATTGGAGTTCTGACTTGGACCTTCACTTCCAGACTTATCACTTATAAAACTCATTAGTTTGCTAATCTGTTCAGAAGTGAAAGGTAAAGTAGTAGAAGAAGACACAACATTACTAGCCCCACTATTTTTCTTACCACTCTTATTCCCAGTAGTATTACCCTTAAACCCTTGACTTGGTGGCTTCTTTTTAAAACCAGGAGGATACCCTACCAACTCATAACATCTATCCACAGTATGTCCAATCATATTACAATGTGTACATTTTAAATTTGGATTTGGACCTCTGTTAATTCTTTTATTATCTGAAAACTGATTTCCAGTTGTAACAAAAGACACATTTGACCCTTTTTTATTAGAATTAGAACCTCTATGAGATTCTTCCCTTGAAATAATAGAAAAAGCAGTCTTAACACTTGGTAGGGGTTCCCTGGTTAATAAGGTTGTCCTAACAGGCTGATATACTTCATCAAGCCCCATCAGAAACTGCATTAATTTGATCAAAGTACTCAAATCATTGTAGTCTTTTGAGGCTTGACAAGTACAGGCTGGTAATTGTATCATAGAGTCAAACTTCTTCCATAAAGTGTTTAATCTATGATAATATTCAGCCACACTACTACCATTTTGAGTTATTGAGTTAATCTGTTGATACATATTAAACACAATTGACCCATCAATTTTATTATATGTTTCATCTAATTCTTCCCAAACATCTTTAGCTAGTTTGGAGAATACTTGCCCTAGGAACAACTCTTCACTTACAGAATTTAACAACCAGGATAACACAACTGAATTACATCTATCCCATTGACTCTTTAGGACATCATCACTTTCAGATCTAATACAACTACCATCAACAAAACCAAACTTATTTTTAGCTTGTAAGGCAAGTTTCATAGAGTTAGCCCAAACAGTATAGTTCTCTGTTCCTTTTAGTTTTATAGAAGTAATAGTGAGACTACTAGTATCACTAGGATGCAAATATAGAGGATCACTAATATCCAACTTACTGATTAGTGATCCCAAAGAACTGGATGGGTCAGACCCTCCTGACCCTACTGGTAATGGTGCAGGAGTTCCCATTCAATCCTTAGACAATTAACACACAAAGAATAGAAAGACAATAAAAACAAACAGACTTCTAAGGCGAAGCTGTGACAGTGGTCCAGATCACGGGTTCGTCACTCAAGGTGCCCGTGCAGGTCTTATCACAGGAGCCTGTTCCTAGATATAAGACAAAGAAATAAAGACTGAACAGACAGAAACAAGAACAAGCAAATAGAAACAATCAAGAACAATATACACAAATAACAACAGTTATTGAGCCTACTCCGGTCCACCCTAACCCGGACAGTGCTCTCTAGACACAGTAAAAGACCAGAAGAACTTACAGTGAGCTCCAACAGCCAAGCAAAGCACAAAACAATACTAATAAAGACTAGGGAAGAGAAAGACTTACTGATTGCACAGCAATCCAATAACAATACCAAGATCACTTACACAAACAAGTGATCAAAGCACCACAGATCCACTGCCAACAAATTGTTGACACCAAATCTCAGACAACCTTCATAAAACAAGACAACAATATTAGGTAAAAGTCTAAACAACAGATCTGGATGATAGATCTTTACAAACAAAGATCTAAACACACAGATCTAAACAAATAATACAGATCTACAGCGGAAGACTTCCAGAAACGTTTTATTTTCTTGAAAACAGGAGCCTATGGCTCTGATACCATGTGAAAAACTTAGACTAAATCACTATAAACAAACAATCTCTCAACAACACAACCACAAACATACAAGAACAACCAGAAATAGCGACAAAACAGGTGACAAACTTTTATTATTTAACCAACCCTAAAAACACCCAACCAAACCCAGATAAGTTCTTCTAAACAAAAGAACTCTAAAGAGTTTACAATACTTGATCAACTGATTGAAAATCAGTTGATCTAAACTGATAAAAAAATACAAAGAAGATAAGACTGAAACGATCTTACAAAATACAAGACAAAAGACAATATCAAGACTAGACAATATAGCTGCTATCAGGATCTTCAACCTCTGGTTGAATTAACAAATCCTAATCGCCAATGACAGAGACAATAATGTGAGAGAGAGATATTATAGAGCTAAACCTGTAAAATGAAACAAACACATGCTTTTATAGAGCCATTAGAACCTTCGAGAGAGAAAACACAAAATGTTAATTCACAACCGTTCGATCACATATCTCACACGGATTGACAATCCAACGATCAGAAAACCATCTGATCAATAACAACTGAACTGGGCCAAGTACACTTATGGGCCAGTTCAACTTTTAGACTTAATATAATTATCAATCAGTTAAGCCCAACAACATGTAACATAGGCCTGTAACGAGTTAAACAATTAACTCAAATTTTGTCACATATGTCACATATATATAACCATGAAATTATATAGTAAAATATATCATACTTACTACATATTTTTAACATAGTTCATCATCGCAATTGGTTCATCCATCCCAATCACAACAATTTATTAACTATTAAAAATATACTTTGGATCAAATTTTGACTTTGTCCCTATACGATCACACATGCAGAACGTGTGACAGTTAATCACCTTTAAAAGCCTGCTCAGTTTGTTACTTTGATCACCTTCAAACCAACATAAACATATTTGGTCCTAATTTTCACTTTAATCTGTTCAACTCTTGAGCACTAGTTTTGTTTTTACAGGTGTCGTCGACATGGAGAGAGTACAAAATACTTTAACACTTGTATACCCAAGCCCATATCAACATTCGAGCTATGCAATTATTTCCTTGAGCCTGTTTTTCTTTTCACCAGAAAACATGCGTACACTCACCGAGAAGCTAGACAGTTATAACATGATGAAATGGTGGTCAATCTCCGCGGCTTTACTTCAGTTTTTCAATGTCTTTATCTCCCCTTTTGTGGGCAAACCAAGCTATTCAAATTATGTTAGCTGGTAAGTTTACCTACTACGTATTATGCATGATCCTTGTTTAACATTTGGATTTTAGCTAGGTAAATAGATTTTTTTTTGTGTGTAGGTTTATTACATGGATTTTAGCGGCGGCTTTATACCATCTTCCAAGTTTTCATTCAGTGGGAGTAGAGACGAGGATGAATTCGTCATTATTTTGGACAATGTTCATTTCTTCCCTTTCTTTTCTCATTGTTTTGCATTTAGTATTCCATGGCCTCAAGTATGCTGGTCTAGTTTCTCATGGGGGTGTAAGGAGATCCAAGATTTCGCCTGTTCTTCAGCATTGCACTGTAAGTTTAACAGCATTCTAACTTATTCATGTTTTGTTTATGGAACTACCTATTGGCCGGCTCACTGTTACACATGTTAAAGCTGTTATGGGCATATGGCATATCTTGGTCTGCTCCAGTTGGGTCGGCCCATGATGATCCAGTTCTTTCTAAGCCGGATATATATGGAGAGGTACATGTTCTTTTTATTATATAAGTAGTTAATCAATAACTACATCACTAACTTTATCTGGTTTCTGTTTTTTCTTTCAGTCTTCAGATGAAATTTCGCCAATATATTCATTATGGGCAATGTATATTTTTCTATACATCACTAACTATTTTGTGGATATATCGACCAGGTAAGCAGGTTCATATGTTGTGTCGTTAATTGGTCATCTTTTCTAAATATTGGTCTTTATTATCAGATGGGCTCTTAAGTACTTTCTATCAGTCGAAGAAAGTGAGGACAATGAGCATCAATTCTTGGATATGGTTCCTTGGTACTCAGGGTATATCCGCTCTCTTCACACTTACACACGTCCAGGGGCGGCCCAATGGGCTTAGACCAAAAACATACTAAATGATGAACATGACCTTTAAGTAGTCTGAAGAGACAAACATATTATATACCTTTGGTTACTTGTTCTGTTTTGTAACAATGTGAATATGCCCGAATTTTCTAGGCCTCCCTAAAAGCTTGAGACGCCCCTGCACAGTGCACACATCATATCTACATGCATGTGTGGTATTTATACTTATAAATGGATGCATCAATATTGTGTTGCAGGACATCAGCTGATCTATTCAAGACTCTTTTTGACCTCCTTGTGTCTGTAACCGTTTTCTTGGGGAGATTTGATATGCGCATGATGCAGGTTTTAGATATTTCTATCATTTTCTTTTGTTTATAAGCTACTAAGGATGATATATTTTGTAGGCTACAATGAATGATAGTCATGATGGGGCTAGACAAGAAGATTTTCTATATGACCATTTTAGTGATAAGAAAGAGTTTTGGTTTGACTTTATGGCTGATACCGGCGATGGTGGCAACTCTTCTTATTCTGTTGCTCGGCTTCTTGCCCAACCTTCACTTGATGCTAGGATGAATGATGATTTGATTCCATTGCCTCGCGGGAACCTTCTTCTTATTGGAGGCGATCTTGCGTAAGTTTCACCTTTTTATGGTTTTTTTGCATTGCTTTTTCATTAATAAAAGCAATATATGGTGTATCTTATTCAGGTACCCTAATCCATCAACAGAAAATTATGAAAAACGTTTCTTTTATCCTTTTGAGGAGGCTCTTCAGCCACCTTCATGGTATAACAAAAAGCATTTAGCTGTAAACAAGCCTGAGTTACCCATTGGCGTTTTTGATCTAAGACAATACGACGGGCCACAATCCTTTGTCATCCCTGGAAACCATGGTTTGTACTTTGTCAAAATTTTGGTTTCTCTAATTTCAAATTCATCTTTTTTTTTTTGGTCATATTTTTCAGATTGGTTTGATGGACTTCAAACTTTTATGAGGCACATTTGCCAAAAGAGTTGGTTAGGTGGATGGTTAATGCCCCAAAAGAAAAGCTACTTTGCTTTGCAGCTACCAAAAGGATGGTGGGTGTTTGGTCTTGATGTAGCTCTTCATAACGATATCGATAGCTTTCAATTCAAGTTTTTCTCAGAGCTCATACGCGATAAGGTTAAAGAAAGTGATTCTGTTATCGTTATGACACATGCACCAAACTGGATTCTTGATAGTTACTGGAATAATGAGAATGATGAAACTGGAAAGAATGTGTCACACCTTATATGTGATTATTTAAACGGAAGGTGTAAACTTAGAATAGCTGGAGATTTACATCATTATATGCGACATTCACGTGTTCAGTCAAAAAACCCTGCAATGGTGCAACATTTACTTGTTAACGGGTGTGGTGGGGCGTTTTTGCACCCGACACATGTTTTTGGTAACCCATTAAAGCATATAATTCAACTTATGAGACCAAAGCCGCTTATCCATCCTTTCAAGATTCAAGAAAGGTATGTAATAACAGTAAACTAATGTACTGTCTGTGTCACACAGGTAACAAAATGTGTAAATTTTTGTGTGGACCAACACAGGTCGGGTCAGATTGGGGTGACACGTTACGTTTACTCAAGTTTTACCATGTCAATAAGGCTCTAAATCATGAAAAGATGACTTGGGAGGCTTTATGAATTACGCCTCGCTTCATTTTAGTACTTCTTTTAATTTACCAACTGACCCAAGTTAACGTTTTTTTACTTAACTTATTTGGTGGAACATTGTGGTATGCAGATTGCTCTGGATAATATATTGCTGTTTCGAAAGGAAAATTGGCAGTTCGATTTCATCGGCGGGTCCATATACTTCATCTTAACCTTTTCAATGTTTCCACTGGTATGTACCTTCAGATTTTTTTCCCTAGCTTTATACTTAAGAAAAAAGTCCTGACAGTTATTTCCTTTTTTCACAGTGCAAGCTAGATCATATCCTACAAGACGATACAATATCGGGTCACACAAATAACTTTTTTAGTGCGGTTTGGGATGCTTTTATGTACATGGTTGGTGAATCATATGTATCTTTTGTGGGTGCTTTGATACTGTTGGTGGCTGCAATCTTATTTGTTCCTTCCAAAGTTTCCAAGAAAAAAAGGGTAATAATTGGAGTTGTCCATGTTTCAGCCCATATAGTTTCAGCTTTAATTCTCATGTTGTTAATGGAGCTTCTTGTTCAAATCTGGATTAGGAATAATCTTGTGGCAACGTCAGGCAAGATTTATTTATTTTTTACTTTTTACTTTAATTGTTAATATTTAATGTAATTCAAAATTTTTAAATATATACATGATACATGTGTAAAATTTGTTTCAGGTTATCACTCATTATATGAATGGTATCGAACTGTGGAGGATGAATATATTCCGGACCCTATGGTAAGGGCGCGCATTGAACAATGGACCTTTGGTCTTTATCCCACATGTATCAAGTATCTTATGTCAGCTTTCGATGTTCCTGAGGTTAGAATTAGTTTGAGTTTTGGTACTTTATTTTTTCAAAAATGTGTTACATTTAGTTAAACATTTTGATATATTAGGTGATGGCTGTAACGCGGACTAATATATGCAAAAATGGAATGGCTTCACTTTCTAGAGGATCTGCAATTTTATATTATGCATCCGTTTTCCCTTACTTTTGGGTGTTATCAACTCCTGTTGCGTCACTAGTATTTGGAATGTATTTGTATATTTGTATAAACTGGCTTCATTTGCATTTCGATGAAGCTTTTTCGTCGCTAAGAAACCCTGACTACAAATCGTTCACACGCTTTCACATCAAGGAGGATGGAAATCTTGAAGTTTTCACTCTTGCAGTTGATAAGGTGAATGTTTTTTAAATACCATTTTGTTTTCTGTTCTCATTTTATTTTTCAGACTAACGTTTTGGGAATTTGATACGTAGGTTCCGAAAGAATGGAATGTGGATTCTGCTTGGAATAATGAGACAGAACAACAACACCAGTTTAGTCACCAAAGATTCCATCCAAGTAAATGGAGTGCTATTCTTCAGGACCCGATTGACACGGTAAAAATTGTTGATAGTTTTTTTATTAATAAAAGGGATGAAGCAGCAAATGTACCTGCAGCAGAGAATCATCACTAGTTTGTAGCAATTGATGATTGTATCTACCACAGTAAATATTTATGTGTATCATTCATTTGTATGAAACTGTTACATTTTCCTAAGCCTTTGAATTTACAAGTGAGATTCAACAGTTAAAAAAAATACTTAAGCATGTCATTGCTGATACATTTTGGTGTTGTTTGAAGTGTTCGTTTGAATCCAACAGCAGCTGGATCCATTCGTATTTACGGTTATGTTTTTGCTACTTGAATACCGACTTTTGCATTGACATGGTCCATGGATCATAATCTATACCCATTCTGAAATTATTAATTGTTACACAAACCAAACTATTTTACTGATAGTGATAAAGTCAAATTTAAACTTTCGAACTTAAATGGTTATTTGAGTCAAAACTTATTCAACTCTAGCTTTAAATTAATGTTGTTTGAAGTATTCGTTTGAATCTATTCATATTTACAGTTATGTTTTTGCGACTTGAATAATGACTTTTGCATTGACATGGTCCATGGACCATAATCTATACCCATGTACTGAAATTATTAATTGTTACTAAACCAAACTATTTGACTATAAAAATCAAATTTAAACTTTTGAACTAAAATGGTTATTTGAGATTTTGAGTTAAATATATCCATTGTATATGTGTATAATTTGGCAGTTCGGTTTTGAGAGCTAGCCGTTTAGCCGTTGTTGATGAAAGTTAATGTTAAAAAAATAACCGTATTTAGCTCTAATTTTAAATTAATGTTGTATTCAAGGTATATTGACTTCCTAGTTGTCTACTTTGCTCTAACATTCTAAAAAAAGCTTTAATTTAGAGTTCACTAAAAACTCAAAAACATTTGGATACTCGGGGATCAATAAAATACAGTCCCGGCACCATCATCACCATCACCATCGACCGATCAGAACATTGGATCTTTAACGAGCTTCGCAAATCCGACATCAGTTGAACGGTAAGAGCTCCGATTTGAAACCCTAGACAATGGTGGTGGTTAAGGTTGGGGGTTTAAATGATAAGCGACAGTGGTGTAGTAGGAGATACTATTTGAAACCTTAAACTATGGTAGTGGTGGTTAGGGATTGATGGTGGTAGATAGGTAGCTGAGTTTATCAGTGTCGATGCTCGACTCTTCCTAAGGTTCATTTATAACTTGCTTTTGTGTGATTTTAGGTGAATTTTATTAGTGGAAGTACTGAGACTTGACTAACTGAAGGTGAATTATAATTTGATTTGGGTGTTGTTCAAAGTTTCAGTTTTTTTAGGATGATTCTAAAGTTTAAGTGGTGGCAGGTGGTTGTTATTGGTGCTGATGGTTGCGGTGTGGGTTGCTGATTGTGGGTGGTGATAACAGGTGGTAGTGGGATGGGTGAGGTAAACAGACTAAATTATCCTTATGTAACCAAACTTAATTGAAAATTTTAACTAGGTTAGTGTCAAATGACACACACTTTAAGGTTTTGAAACGTAAATGATAATTCTTGTCAATTTAAATGTTACATGGCATCCACTGTAAAATGATGTAAACGTAAAGGACGAAATTCTATAATTTTTCGAAAACTTAACTACTAATATTATTTTAACATATAACTTTGAAAATAATAGTACTCCCACCGTCCAATTTTAAATGTCCATTTTCTACTTTTTGTTGTTCCAAATTAAATATCCATTTCTAAGCAATTTTTAGTTTTGCCTATAAAAGACAAAAAACAATCAAAGATTTGAAATAATAACTTGAGGATATTATTGTCATTTTACAAAATACAATCAAAGATTTCTTAATTTGTGTGTTTGTAGGCCCATAACATCTAAAATGAGAGGAAAGGGAGTATTAAATAGTAACTAAGTTTTTATCTAAGAGTTATTTAAACTAGTTATAAAAAGTGTATATAATAAGAAAATTATTAGTATCAAAACTTAAGCAATGTGTTACCTTTGAATCAAATAATAGAATAATATTGACACTTTATTGTTATTTAGTAAAAATGGGCGATATAACAAATTTTACTCATAAAGAGGTTAGAATCTTGATTTATTAAAGGAAAAGAAAAAAATGGAAATGTTTGGTATGCAAGCTATGTTGGATACATGGAATCATCTTCACTTTAGCTTTTCAATTGCACATATATCCCCATTCCACTAAAAAGATGTTAAAGGCTTCTTGCAGTTTAGCATATAACTAGTTTGCTATATAAATTACATGTATGAAAAAAAAACTGTGATTTTAACGTGATCTTTTTATCACAATCGGGTCTTGCAAATATGATTTTGCAAAAATAAAATAACCAAGAGTCTCGGTCTTTTGACAACCAAACGTTTATAAAACCCTAACAAAGTACACATATAACATCATGTTTATTAGGAAATCAACTATAAACATAAGGTTGTGGTAAAAAAAAAGTTTTAAAAATTAAGTTCTTCCTATGGTCCACAAAAAGAATAAACCATATAAAGCGAGATAAATTCATAAAATTAATTAAATAATTGAACAAAAATATATAAAACAACCTTTTCATTATTTATTTATTTGTACTATTAGTAGTGATCAGAGTTTGGTATGTAGTCTCTTTACCATCACTTAAGGGTGAAGGTAAAACTTAAACTACTACAAAGCACTAGGCATAGTAGAACCACATTCCAAAAACATCCACTCACACACACAACATGTTGCTATCGATTTGGCATCGTATGGTTTTCAAAGGATCATATGATGAATTAAAGGATAATCTTTTCTAAATTTTCTAAAACTCTCTTTACTTTGTCTTCAACCTAAAGTATGAAGAAATAAAACCTTCTATTTTTAATACTAAATACACTATATATTCATACTTGTTATGTAAACCATACCTCAACTACATATTTTTAATTTCTTTATTTGAGTCATGATCATGGGCTTGTTTCATCATCAAGAACCTGCATCAAACCCATCTAAGAAATATAGATTCTTCAAGGACGCTCTTGCAACATGCCATACTTTCTGTAGAAAGATTTCTTCTCATAGCTTACAGCAACATGATGATCATGGTGACGACGACGAGGATGTCATCGATTACGATGATGAACAAGAAGTAATATACCTCTCCATGTTCGAATGATGTTTTCTATATCGTTTGTGGCTTAATTTATATGTGTTATGTTTGGAGGTCATAGTTTTGATACAATTAAATCACCCATTTGAAGTTGTGATTTATCTTGAAGGGTCAAAATTGTTTAAGAAATTGAGAAAAGTTACATTTTTTTACACATACAACCTTTAAATTGATTTATATAAAGATATAGACTATTATTAGCATAAAATTTTCTGGAAATCATAATTTAAATATTAATATTGCATACTTTTTTTTAATATGAATAAAAACTGTTTGTGGGTTAACCGGACCTGATTTGTAAAGACATGTACGTCTCAACGTGCACCTTTTTTGCCACTTGGAATTAGGGGTTTTCAAGGTCCTATTCGGATGGTTTTTGTGAAACGTGTTGGTTAAAACGCTAACTATAGTTTCCAAAAATGATAAATCAAATGGTTAGTTGGGCCGACTGGCCGGACAGGCACATAAGAGATTTGAACTTGTTAGTTATTATAAAAAAAAATTAAAACAACAAAGATGGTCATGATTATTGTAAGCATGCATAATGCATATCTATGTATTTGAAACATGTAAACGTTTAATAATTAAAGGTCAACAACTAGTTTTGTTTACATGGGCGGTTCCAAGATTGCATTAGGCCCATTTTGTAACCTTTTCAAGGCCTAACGCAACATTTTACCAAAGTTGCGTTAGCTTCATTTTCTTGTAGTGTTGCTTCGTTTTAGGTGTTTTGGTTTCATATTAATACAATCTATGCTTATGCGGGTCGACTTCTTTTCTGCAGATTTTTGTTTCAGCAGTTTTAAGCAAATACAAGGAATCAAAATCCAAGAGGAAGGTTGGACTAACAGTTGATAGCTTCATATGGGAGTTAGAGTTCGAGCTTGGTCTGGGTTTGTCTCCAACCGAACCACGTCTCACTAGAAAGGAAACACAACATGCATATGCTTCAAGTGATGTTGAAGACCACAGGCCGGAAGAATTCTACTCTCCTTGCAGCCATCTTTCGCGTTGTTCAAGTGATACAACTGCAGCTGGAGCATTTGTGTCTGTAAAGACAAATCTTTCTCGATGTTCAAGCATGAGCAGTTTCGAGTTCCCAGTGTTTAGGAGACGACGGCGGTCTATGTTATTGGAGCTTTGTCATTGTGAAGGGTGGCCTTTTGGTCTGTGCAGGAAGGCTCTTCTTGTTCCACCTCTTCCTAAATCACCATCTGAATCGTGGATGTGGCGTAAATCCTCTAGACTTGTTAAGATTCCTTGATTATTGTATTTTTTTTTTTTTTTTTTTTTTTTTTGCGAATAAAACTAAGGATGGTTGAATGTTAATTATTTGAGTGATGGTATGCATCATAAACTTTGCATGTATGTAGGTTCAATTCGAATTTAAAGAGATTTTTGAGGTAGTGACTGGTTTTAAATTAAAAATGACTTGATATTTATGTATTGGTGCTATGTAATTAACTCAACCAATGTGGTTTTTTTTTCCTTTCTAACTGTATCTAGCAACTTGATATATCAATCTGTTAGGGTTACCCGGGGCACTAGCTAGATGGCATCAATGGGTTTGACCTGTTCCATGGGAACACTCTTTCAAGTCCTTTGGGATGGGATAGGGGATCAACTTCTGATTCATAAACCGATCCTAAATGGAATGTTGTATTTGTTTAAAGTTGTATTGGATACCATATGACACAATATTAATTAAATGATGACTTGAAATGGGTGATGAACTCAACTAGATGGATCCTCCATCCCTTTAGGGTTGATTTTAGTTGGAGAGTGTTCAAATGAGGTGACATCATCCTATTGTTGGGCCTTTTAAGTTGGATTTGTTGGGTATATTAATTATTAGGTACATTACATGTACATAGAGGTGCACAAACCGGGTTTTCAATACCCGGTTCCGGGTATGGAACCGGTTCCGGGTAGGATGGGGTATCACTTTGACCGGGTATTAAAAGAACCAGTTCCAGTTCTCAGCATTAAAACCATACTCGGTATACCCGGTTTCGGTTTTTCAATACCCGGTTCCGGGTATGGAACCGGTTCCGGGTAGGATCGGGTATCACTTTGATTGGGTATTGAAAGAACCGGTTTCAATTCTCAGCATAAAAAACCATACCCGGTATACCCTGTTTTGGTTTTTCAATACCCGGTTCCGGGTATGGAACCAGTTCCAGGTATACCCAATATTGAAAAAACCGGCTATGCTGGGTATTGAATTCTTTGGATGATTATAACGCGGTTGTAGAGTTCTTTGGATGAGACACGTCAATTTTTGGTTGTCGAAGTGGTCAAATAGCAACCCTCATGAATCACGAAGTGGCCTATTCCTTCTCGGACCGCCTCAACATCAAAATGTCAAATAGTCTCGTTACTTGACATATACTTTTTGGGTATTCGGAATACCCGGTTCCGGGTATTTAAAAACCGGGTATAGTCGGTCCGTTTTTTACATAGAAATCTATGCCTTATGCATACCCGGTGAGTAGGGTCGGATACGGTTCTGGGTATAAAAAAATCCGGTTTTTAATATCCGGTTCCGATTTTTTTGTGCACCTCTACATGTACATGTGTTAAAATTTACGTCGCCCTTTTAGAGACATGTAAGCAACGTCAAATAAATAAATTCGACCCCTATAGCAATTATCTTGTCAATGACGTGGGTTGACCATTTTGTTGGTCTGAGATACGCTTAGACTACACGGAGTGGAGGGAGGGAGGGGGTGAAGCGCCATGTGACACTTGTGGGACCCATGTGGGGGAAATTGTGGGGAGTGGAAGAGGAGGGGGGGGGGGGAGGGAAGTGACATGTGTCATTTTTATTTCCTTTTTTTTTAAGTAATTAAAAACTAAATTTAAATTCATAATAATTAATATCAAAGGTAAATAAAAACCTAGAAAATTAAAAAAACATAAAAAATAAACATAAAAAACCGAAAAAAAAATAAAAACCTAAAAAATAACAAATCACTTAATATTATATTTTTCCATGATCTCACGCTTCATTTGTAGCGTCATCTCTAACTCTGGACCTTGGAGATGATCGGTGTTCATCGCGAGAAATTTCATATCTTCGCGCTTTTCGCGCTGTTCTTTCATACTCAACTTTTTTTCAAAGGCTTTGCGTATGGTTTTTTTCTCCTCGAGCCTCTGTAGTTGAATCGTGCTGAATTGGACAAGTGTGTCATGTATGTCGGACGAGTCATTGCTGTAAGTACCTTTGCCCGATCCCGATCCCGAAGCAGAGGACCTTTGCGGCCTCTTTTTAGACTTGTTTCGACCGTTAACTTTTTCAACGGTTATAAATTTTAATTTTTTTTTCGAACGGTCAAAACAAGCAAGGTACAATCACAAAACGCCACCTCACCATCACCCCCTCCCCCACGCTGGTGACTCCCTCCCCGCCCCACCTCCCCCGCCCGTCCTCCACGCCCCTGCGGGGCGGTGTTCCCGCCGGTGGACTCGTCCCGCCCCATATCTTCCCGCCCCACTCCGTGTCGTCTTAATATGAACATTACTTAAACTATACTATGTTGTAACCACGCAGTAATCTTAGTGATGAATGTCAAGAATGAAACTTCGTTTAGATTAGACCCTTGATTCCGTGTTTCTGAATAAATTAAACTTAAAAACTCTGTGGCCTGCTCATTGTTTCTTCGTATAAGCTCTTAATAGAAACGTATAACTAATGTTATGATGAACGTTAGCATCTAGGTTGGGTGTTAATTTCAGAGCCGGCCCTAGGGGTGGGCGAGCCGCACTCCCGGCTGAGGCCCGTTTTTCCCGAGGGCACGTTCCGACAAATGAAGTTTCATAGTAAAACTAGATCTAACGGAGAGGTTTTTTTAATATTGACTTCGTAAACTCGTAGAAAGAAAAACAAAAGAGAAGAAGTAAAGGTAAAGGGGCCTGTAATAGTTTCCTCCTGTGAGTTGCAGACTTCCAGCTGACCCTCAACAAAGATGTAAGTGAGAAGGTTGATACAAAATGGAGCCCTATTTTTATATTAGTGGGCTTTTAAAACTCTAATGGCCCATTTGAAAATCTAATATAAAAATCAACATTTATCGAAATATTTATTTTTGTCTTGAAAGATTATTTCGAAAAACTCAACTAACATAATTCATTTAATCATTTTGTTTTAACTTAAATTAGTTTCAACTTTCGATTACTATTAATTTCTTTGTTGTTGGCCAGCTGCTTGTTGGTCGTTTGGGTTTGAATAAAAGTTTCGTTTGGCTCGTCAAAAAAAAAATTAATTTCTTTGATTTTGCATTAAAAATACATAAATTCCTTTATTTTCTTATTGTTTTCTTTAGTTAATTACTTACCTTCTATATTTAATACAACATTTAGTTTAATATATATTTATAACAAACTTCAATAAGAAAAAAAAAACCATCAAAACAAATATTAATCGGAACAAAAGTCTAGCTTAGCGTAGCAACATAATAAAGATATACTCGTAAAAGTTTGGTTCCGCCACTAACGTCATTTAAAATAAACCAGTATATATAATTCGTTAGGGTATAAGGGCCTTTTTCTTCAGCCCGTACAAGGCACTTAAATCCCCAGGACCGGCTCTGGTTAATTTCTTCTAATATCAGCAAAGTTGGATTGATCTATAAGCTTCTTCTAGTACAAATTCAACAAAGAGGCTATGCTAAAAAACCCAAGATTAACATTCACAAAATGAGAGCTTAGCTAAGTGTCTAGACTTATGACCAAAACTGACTTGCTGAAAATTTCTAAGCTGGTAATACATGACACTAGAAATTGGCACAAGGAATCATGTACTCGACTAGTTTTTTTAATAGGTTTCGTGAATCTAGGTAGGTCACAAATCATGATCCAAATCTTATAACTAAATACGGGAAGTGGAACGAATGAAGCAACATATGTCTGTCTATAGGGAGAACGTGTTGATGAATAGTTGGCTGACTAATTCTATTAAAAGTTAAGCGCAGCCTGCAACCTTCCAAAGCTTCAAAATATAAGGAGCCGACTCAAGTCGGCTTCGATCATCTTCATTTAAATTTAATCATCACTCCATGTGACCCCACACACAATCCCTACTTAATTACCACATGCAACTAAAGGTCGCACAAGCACTTGTCGTCATCTAAACATAATTACTTTTTGTATTACTTCTTTTTTTTTTTAACATAATCTGATATAGACATTTCATATAAGTACTTTATTCAAGGTTATATGACCAAGACTTCTCGTTCCTTATTAATAATATTTTTTGTTTTGATATTTTACCTGTTTTTGCATATTTAAGATATAACTAATTAAAAGAGTTTGAATAACATAAAACATTTTTCTCTTCTGTGAATATTTTAGAGTAGTGAGTCGTGACTTACACCAATGACCAACCAATCACTATAACATAAAGAACCATGATAGTTAAAACTGTTTTAGATTCATCGCATACCGGTTTCTCTGTTGTCGTAAATATATTCGTGATCAACACCCATTAGCATAGCCTGCCGAGCCCTCGCCACAACCCTACGCCACCTCAAGCACCCAGTAGAGGTGGCACCTTCCACACCCCTTCAAAGTCCACAACACATAGTCTTATTTTTAGTTCTTAGTTTTCGAGTACAAACTTAACATGCATTTATTAAGTCATAGCAACCGAGAAGCTATGAGTATATGAGTTCGAGTTACGTTAATTAAAAGATTCAGGTTTATGAATGCGGATGATAAACTTTTTGACTCTTTAACTATAACTCAACTAGTATTAACAAAGCAATTAAGCAAACTAGTTTTATCAAACTCATTTCGCATAGTCTGACACATGAAATAGGTTTGACTTTGAGCATTCCATAAGACTGATCGGAGTGGACACGGGGAGGAGGGCTGGGGTTAGAGATGTACAAACCGGTTTTTTTTTTTCAAACAGGTCCGGTTTTTAACCCGAACTGGTTTTTGGTGTTGAAGGTGATACCGGTTTTTTTCTAAAACCGATCCGGTTTTAGAACCGGTTTTCAGGATCCAAAACCCCCGTTTTCCAAACCGATTAGGACCGGTTTACAAACCGGTTTTTTTGCCAAACCGGTCATCCAAAATCCAAATAAATTGCCTAAATCAGTTTTTTCCTCAAAAACCGGTTTTCAACCCGGTCTAATCTCCAAAACCTATAACCTATACAGAACCGGTGACTCGGGTCGGTTTGGGACCGGTTTGAACAAAAACCGGTTTTTGTCTAACCGGTTTTCCGGTTTTTTTTCCGGTTCGGTTTTAAAACCAGTTTTTTTGTACACGTCTAGCCGGGGTGCTGAGGTGGCGTCGGGGATTTGCGGGAACACCGCCCCTCCTGTTTTTTTTTTTCCGGGGAGAAAGGGGAAAAAAAGCCCGTGGGCACCGTGCCTTTTGATTGGTCCACTTTTTTTTTTTAATTAAACTTTATCCAATAAAAAAAGGAAGGGGGAATAGGGGAATTGGGGGAAGGCATTTCCAAACTTTGGGGGAGAAAATGGGGGAAATGATGTGGCGCTGATGTGGCAATTGGGGGAGTTGGGGGAGAGAGGAGGCACACCATATAGTCTAAGAGCATTCACAGCCCGTTCCCCATTTTTTTGTGAGGGTGTCCCCTAAATTATATGGGGTGGTTTTGAGGGGTTGTGAGTGAAGAAAAATGGGGAATCTACTGTTTATCTGTAAAATGTGGGTTATTTGGGAATCTTTTGGGGAGGAGAGAGAAACTGTAATGATTTTTAATATTTGTTGGAAGTGGTTGTGAGTGGAGGAGAGAGAAACTGTAATGATTTTTAATGTAATATGTGGTTGTGATTGGTTGTGAGGAAATGGGGATGGGGAATGGGTTGTGAATGCTCTAAGATGGTGCCTTCTTCCCCAACTCCCTCAAATGTCACATCAGCGGCACATCATTTTCCTCCTTCCTCCTACCCCTTTCCTTTATAAAAAATAATAATATAAAAAAATAACCAATCAAATGGTTCGGTACATTAGGTGATAACTCCCCGACTACCCCGAAAAACAATCAGGGGGTGGGGGTGTTGATCCTCGGTGCCGAAGCCAGCTCATCACCCCGAGCCATGCCGCCGAAACCACACCTCTTAGTCTAACTTGTTAGTTTTAAGTACATGAATATACGTAGATACATGATTTAAGTTTGTATCTCTTAACTATAAACATATAGCATATAATAATAATTCAGTTTAAAATAGTCATTGACGTATAAAGGCGTAAAAAATACGATCCCCCGATCTAAAAAATGTGTTATGTGGTTGACATATTATTCACTTAAATATTTAATACATCAATGATTGATATAGTAATAATAATAAATATTGCTAGCTTAAAAAGACTTTGAATATTGGCACACCTCTTATATAATTGTATACTCTTGCCCTCTATACGCTCTTGTATAGGGCTATATTATAAGCGGCGTATTAGGGGTCACACAAACTTTCACGTCATGCAGCCCCATATACGCCATGTCTAAGCCTATACGTGGCGTATAGGTCTTTGACATGTTTCTGGCTGATGGCATTAATGAAGCGTAAAAGTTTGTGCAACCATCTATACGTAGTGTATATTTCTATACACGCTGTATAAGAGGTGTGCAAATGATTTAGAGGGTGTATAAATACAACGAATATAAAAAGATAAAAATAAAATAAAAAAATGAACATGTTAAAACAACTCACGAAACAGTTACAGCTCATACTGGAGTCGGCTTTTTGAAGCAGAAAGCGGTGCGCGTTTTGTACGCTCACTCAGCACATGATATTAATATTATTATTATGAAGAAGAAGACGAAGAATAACACAACAAAATTCCCATTATAACCCTCTTCTCTCTCTCTCTCTGGATATTTGATCCTAAACGAATCCAATCGCCTTCTTCATATCAAGGAATATCTGTAAGTACTCTCTCTCTCTCTCTCTCTTTCATGACTTTATCTTAGATATTCCTTTGCATTTCATTCTCCAATCCAGCTGTTTTCTTCCACTTATTCTTCGATTCTACGCGTATACGATATATCTGCTTCTTTTTAAGTTCTGATCACAATAAAAGGATTGTTTGTTTATAAATAAA
The DNA here is from genome assembly GCA_030844895.1 of Ambrosia x helenae. Lineage (NCBI taxonomy): Eukaryota > Viridiplantae > Streptophyta > Magnoliopsida > Asterales > Asteraceae > Ambrosia > Ambrosia x helenae. The sequence continues at coordinate 51,071 of JAUTDX010000875.1, forward strand.
TGCATGTCTGATCGGTTAACTTGTGGTGTGTTAGGGCTTTATTGAGTTTGTTTGTGATGGAGTATGTAGAGGTGGATCTGGAGAAGGTTCTGTTTAATAATTAGGGTAGAGTTGAAGGATATACGTTTGGATTATTGAAGGAAGTGAGGAAATGGCTGCGGTTAAAGGTGAGCATCACACGATCCCGTTATCGGTGTTGTTGAAGCGTGAATTGGCTAGTGAGAAGACGGAGAGACCGGAGATTACTAGTGGTCACTCTAGTCAATCTAAGAAAGGGGAGGATTTCGCATTGGTTAAAACCGAATGCCAGCGCGTGTTAGGGGATGGTGTCACTACTTATTCCGTTTTCGCGGTATATTATTATTATCATCTTTACTTTTTATATCAGTTATAGTTTATCACTTAATTACTTAGTTAAATAGGCATAAGATGGTGAGTTTGTATTGGAAGTATGTTGGGAAAAGAAATGGGGGGAATAAGGTTATTGAAGGGATATATTGCCAATGGTCTGCGGTTATGTTCCCTTAACAAGAGTGTATTTTGCAGATATTTGACGGTCATAACGGGTCTGCAGCAGCTATATATGCTAAGGAAAATCTTTTAAACAATGTCTTGGGAGCTATTCCTAAAGATCTTAACCGAGATGAGTGGGTTACGGTGTTGCCCAGGGCTTTGGTGGCTGGATTTGTGAAAACAGATAAAGATTTTCAAGAACAAGGTATTCTTTCTCTCTCTTGCTCTCTCTAGGTTTCTTGACAGATTAAGATTTTGAACCTTACAAAGTCACATCGATTTGAAGTAGGAAATTTTGTTTTTGATGTCCTGTTATTATATACTGAATGCATGTAGGGCGGAGTCACTAAGCGGCTTCAATCATGTAGAATTTCTAATAACTTAAAAGCTTAAAGTCTAGTTATCTGTATGAGTATAGTAATGTTGTCTTATTGGGACTTGGGTCTCAGTGTTCTATATTAGGATTCAGGAATAACCATTACATTTGTCTTCGAGACTGATATAGTATCACTTGTCTTATATGGAATATTGCTAACCTTGGGGATAATTACTTGTTACAGTGTGTTCGTTTGGGATATTAATGACACCCGTAACTTATTTGGCATGTAATTTTGGGGGTAATAGAATTACAATCCTATGCAGTTTTTTTGTATTGGTGTTTTGATCCCTATCTAAATAATTAGGCCTTCTACTTCCTTGTACCAAGCTATTTGCATGCAAAAACCTGACTCTTGTTATGCAAACAGTTGTAATACGCTTCTTGTTGATGATTTTAGAATCACATGCTCATGTGTCCACAATCATATTCTTGTTTACCTTCTTTTTCGCTTTCATATTTTGAATGGTTGATCCCTTCATCTAGGATCATAAACACGCATTATACATAATCTCAAGCTTGATTTGAAGTCTTGTAAACATAAGTGGGACATGTTATAGAGATGGAAAGGTGAAAATTCCGAAATTGCCAAATGTTTATGGAAGCTAATAATTATTTTGCTAAATTTGTGGTATTAATAAACCACAACTGATTAGTTAACAAAGAAACAACATAAAGGATGCCAAAAAAATATTATAACAGTTCTCAATTAAAGGTATTTTACTACACGTTGCGAATCACGAGACTTAAAGATCACCACGGTGTGAACGTTTATGAACATGGTTGAGCATCACGTGGAGTGGGTTAATTACTTGCCTCTTATAGCTTATCATGATAAACATGTTTCCTCCGCCTTCCTGTCTGCATACAATGATAAAACAGTTGCAATACAAGTGAGTGTACCTTGGTGAAGAAAGTATATGTATCCATCCATCCATACATACACACACGCACACGGCACACCATACCCGCACACACACACACACCAACAGTTTTGTCAATTTCTGTTTTTGGATGCCATAATAGTGTCCACAGTTTCTTTTTTGTTTCAGAAATGTGAATATGTGAAGTTACTTATTTGACGTCATAAAGTGATGCATTTTGGTCTAAAAGATTACGCTACAGACATAAAATGATATAATTATGTAATACTGGTACAATCGCCAATCCCTCACACACTTTGATGTATATTCCGTGCCTTGCATATATTGAAGCATCAACGGTCTTTAACAGATGGTTGAATTCTACCTTTTCGATATGGTTTATATTATTTCATGTTCCCATCTTTAATAGCAACATAGTTGTGTCATTTATCCTGATGAAAGTGGTGCAAAACAAAATTGCTGCTCATGCTCTCTATTGAGCTAACAAAACATACTCAATTATCCCATCAGTAGAGGGTTTATTAACCTTGCAGCCGTTATTATCTAATGTGTGCCTAGTTATGGGCCTCTGGCATACTGTACGTATGATTGTAGCATGACCCACTTTTATCATCTACTTTATTTAATTTCTTAAATGTGTGAATGTATTTGTGTGTCCTACATGTGATCGTGCCCCCAATCAAATAAACTTGGTACTGTTATGTTGCAGTTCAATCATCAGGAACGACTGTCACCTTTGTAATAATTGAAGGATCAGTTATAACTGTAGCTTCTGTGGGTGACTCCCGCTGCATACTCGAGTCTGCAGATGGTGGCTTATATTATTTATCAGCAGATCACAGGCTTGATTGCAGTGAAGAAGAGTATGCTAACAAATCTCTTTATGATGCAATTCTTTTAAGTCCATTATTCTAGACCGTCAAAAATGTAATTTCTTGTTTTTTTTTTATTGGTAGGAGGGAGCGTGTCACTGCAAGTGGTGGTGAGGTCGGCCGGCTTAATGCTGGTGGTGGCGCACAAGTATGTGGTCTTCGCTATTCACCTTTTTTGAAATTCTCTTTCAAACTATCTGCATGATGCCTTTAATATTTATTAATATGAGATGTGTTCTAAAAATCAGACTGCATATAACTTTCAAGTGGATGGTGAAAGAAGGTGGTCATTGTGGTTTTCTTGGTCACTTAACTTTTGCATATGGGGCTTTGTGTCAGAAATATTTTACATTCATACTGATATTGGATTACTGAAAGAGTGAAATGAAATTATAATAAAGAGTGGTGTAACGTGTTTCAAAACTTGTATTTTCAGTCGTTATTTTCATGTTTTTATACAAAAATCGTTGTATATAGTATGTAGAAATATATTTATATATGTATAAAATTGTTGCTTATTATTGAGTAATAATTTTTTTTTGGTAGATTGGTCCTTTGAGATGTTGGCCTGGTGGTTTGTGCCTCTCACGATCGATCGGAGATGTGGATGTTGGAGAGTTCATTGTTCCTGTTCCTTATGTTAAACAAGTGAAGGTCAGTTAATGATATTGCAGTGCTATGATGTTATATTTGTTTTAAGGGTGATATATTTGGATACATTAGACAACAACTAATATTATAAGATTTTGTAATATGTAACCTGCCAGCTGTCATCTGCTGGTGGAAGGATGATTATTGCAAGCGATGGTGTATGGGATGCCATGTCTGCAGAAGCAGCTCTAGTTTGTTGTCGTGGACTGACACCAGATACAGCAGCTGCACAAATTGTTAAAGTATGGATACACATATTGTTTATATAGTGTTTGATGACTTGATCACTCTAAACATATATCTTACCTTATTTTATTCCTGTTAATAGGAAGCAGTACAACTCAAAGGATTAAGGGATGACACAACCTGCATTGTTGTTGATATTCTTCCCCCAGAAAAGACAAACTCTAATGTCCCACATGCAAAGAAGAGTGGTAAAGGGGTATTAAAATCGATGTTTAGGAGAAAGAGTTCAGGGTCTCCCCCTCAGGTTGATGCAGTGTATCTTCAGCCAGACGTGGTGGAAGAGCTAATAGAGGAAGGATCAGCTTTGCTTTCAGAAAGGTTTGTATTATTGAAGGACCTTATGTTTCTTAATCTGCTGGGTCATGGACAAGATCGTTATCCATTTGTTAACTATAATAGGTCTACGAGTTAAGTTGTGTATTTTTAACAACTGGTATGTATGATTTGGTTGCAGATTACATACCAAATACCCGTTGTCTAACTTGTTCAGATTGTTCACTTGTGCGGTGTGTCAAAAAGAAATGAAACCTGGGGAGGGTATTTCAGTACTTGCAGGAGTGGGTAATTCGGCAAAACCAAAGCCTTGGGATGGTCCTTTTCTTTGCTTAAGCTGCCATGAGAAAAGAGAGGCCATGGAAGGCAAAAGACCTTAAGGTACCTCATCTATTCTTTTTTCTTTACCTAGACCCGGCAATGCTTTATGGTAATGGGTAAGAAGATATCACATACGGATCAGTTGGAAAAATTTTACTTATTCATTTACTTATATATAGTACACTCGCTTCTATGAAACGAAAAGGAAGATAAAGAAAGCTATGGTCAGCCATAATGAACTGATCCAATCCGTTTGACCCGTCACCCAACTAACTTATTTTGTCACCTCTACTTCTATAGTTCTATGTCTTCTCTCATACCATGTTTTCCTTTATATAGTAATCGGTGGCTATACATATGACCTGAGTATGGATGCGAAGACCGAAAAGGCTGATTTTGAGATAAGTTATTATGTAAAATTGCTCAACCTATCTTTGAGCCATGATCAATAATTCTTTTGTAATTCTTTCTTGTGCTCAAGTTGGGCCACTTCTGTAGTTAAAATCTTTCCCTAATTCCATGTTGATATAACAAGGAAAGGAAGGAAGCCTAAAAATGTGCTAGGCTTGGTGAAATTACATAAAACCCCATTGAATAGAATTGGAGGTCTCTAACTGCACAGTTGACAGTTCTAAAGAAAGTTCGTCTTGAAAGTTTAATTATTATGAGGATATGAATTTTGGGCAATTCTTGTATTACTAGACTAGATTCTATTCTATTAATTGAACATTGTTTCAGATTTGTTTGTATCGTAATTTTCATAGTAACTTTAATATCTTGTACTATCATGGTTCTATTTTCTTGAGTTTTTTTTTTCTATTCAATTTTTTGGATACAACTGATCATTGTACTTTGTAAGATTCGACTACATAGGATGCTGATTTGTGCTTTTTTTTGTAATCAACTCATTTTGTGATCTTTACAGGAAAATTGGTTTTCAATTTATTCTATTATTTTATGTTTTCAGCTAAAAAATCCAATTCTCTTTTCTAAAATGTGTGAAAAGTCTTAATTGTGTTTTAAATTTTAGTAGAAATATTTTATATATTTTTTTGAAACTGTATTATATTTGAAACATGAAATTTAAAACACCATGATAATCATTGTGTTTTTAAACATTTCTCCTAAAATTTACTCCCCCGTCCCAATTTAAATGTCCTAATTAAAAAAACACACATTTTAAGAAATCTTTTGTTTTTATTGGTAAAATGACAATAATATCCTCAAAAGTGGTGATTGTGTTTTGTCTTTTATGAGCAAAATTAGAAATTACATTTCTATTTTTGGAAAGAGACATTTAATTTGGGACAAACAAAAAAGGAAAATAGGACATTTAAATTGGGACGGAGGGAGTATAGTAGTGTACATATTAATATTCATGTTTATTTACAAATTTCTAAGCCACAACATCTATTGTGATTTGTTTTTTTAACCCTAATACTTTTCAGTTTTCATATGTTACAATTAAACCCCAACATTTTTTTTAATTTCAGCTTTGGATCCTTATACTTTTCATTTTTTACAATTTTTTTGTTTATGTATAGTTCTAAATTTTGCGAGCTAGCGCGCCGGAAAATGCGTGTGTGATTCAACGTTTTAGTGTATGTTTTTCCCGTTTAATGGCTCCGTCACAATGTTTGGGTCTTAGATCAACTTAGTTATTATGTTCTATGTTTTACGTTTCGGTCTATTTTTTCGCATTAACACGCCGCAATGGGTGTGCGTGGTCCAATGTTTTTACTTATGTTTTTGTTCGGTGTCATTATTATTATTATTATTATTATTATTATACGAGTATTTTCGGTGTCGGTAATTATTGGTGTGACATTGATGCTAATTGACGTGGTTTTACGTCCCCGCTAACTTAAGGGCTTAATACTAGTGTAAATAAATAGCCCTATATATAAACAGTGGCAGTGATGTACTAGTTCATAAAATCAAATCATGTATGAAACTATATATAACCTTGACCAGCTAAAATATTCGTTTATTTAAGTAAGATATTTATTTATTAGTATCAGATTAAGAATTTATGGACCAAAGAAAAATATGTATCTGACGAGTTATTGAACATTTATTTGTTTAGATTTGATTGTACGAAGTAAGAGAAAATAAAATAAAATAAAATAATAACTTAAAGAAAATATATTTTTTTCCAGGTATAAGATATCGAAGGAAATTGATTCCAAACTTATAGGTAAGGGTGGGCAAATTAAACGTCGTAACTGACATAACAAACTGATTTTAATCGATAATTAAAATAACCAATGGTTATGGATATGGAATTTCTTTAACTGACCAAGTGGTTAACCGCTATATGAAATTTCTAATTGACGTGGTTTTACGTCCCCGCTAACTTAAGGGCTTAATACTAGTGTAAATAAATAGCCCTATATATAAACAGCGGCAGTGATGTACTAGTTCATAAAATCAAATCATGTATGAAACTATATATAACCTTGACCAGCTAAAATATTCGTTTATTTAAGTAAGATATTTATTTATTAGTATTAGATTAAGAATTTATGGACCAAAGAAAAATATGTATCTGACGAGTTATTGAACATTTATTTGTTTAGATTTGATTGTACGAAGTAAGAGAAAATAAAATAAAATAAAATAATAACTTAAAGAAAATATATTTTTTTCCAGGTATAAGATATCGAAGGAAATTGATTCCAAACTTATAGGTAAGGGTGGGCAAATTAAACGTCGTAACTGACATAACAAACTGATTTTAATCGATAATTAACATAACCAATGGTTATGGATATGAAATTTCTTTAACTGACCAAGTGGTTATGAAGCTTTGGTTAACCGCGATAACCAAAACGAACCAAACTTCTAATGTTAAATCTATGTAATAGGTTTATGTTTTACACTAACCATGTAGAGGTTTTCACCTAAGATAAAAGTATGTTAGTAATAAAATGATCTTTATGTAGGTGACCCTTATTTTGATAAAGAGTTAAACCGGCTTAAGTAAGTTTTTTTATTGTCAAGAAATATTTTATTAGGATCTCTCATTGGTAGTATAACCAAAAAACTGTAATCTTGGTTGTCTTATTAAAAAACCCAAGCTAAGTCCAACATCGTAGGTTTCATTTTTTATTTTGTAGATCCACGAGATTTTATTTTTTGAACTTTAGCCGGACTCGTTGAAGTTTGGGTATGGTTAAAGAAATTCCATAACCGAAATAGTGGATATAAATTTATGATTATGGTTAATGGTAAAAACCGAACCAAACCGACCCATGCACACATCTACTTATAGGACAATGATTCTTTAAAAGGTAGTATGGTAAGGGGAGGGTCGCCACCTGAAATAGTCACGAGTATCCACCATCTTCAAGGAATCACTGCCGGTGTCTCGGGTCATGGGTTCCGGATAGTGATGTCGGCTTGTGATCCAAGGCCATGGTAAAAGTTTGGAAATTGTGCAACGGTCATTACTTACAAGCATCCATCGTGCCATTTTAGTCATTTTAGAAACATAAAATCAAAGCTTTAACAATTAAAAAAAAACACAGAAGTGTGCAACAGAATACCAAATTTGGGGTTGTATGCTTATTTTTTTTAGATAAAAACAAAACAATTTTATCCTTAAATAAAAACAAAATAAAAAAAACATTTCAGATTTGTGCGGCCTCAAAATTGGTGTTTCAGGATGGTAAATTAGTAGAGTGGGATGGCAGTGCAAGATAAGAGGAAATCAGAGTAATTTTAGATTGCGCCCCCTCAAAGTTGGTGTTTCAGGATGGTTATTTAAGTTAAGTTTAATGGCCACAAGATCAAATGTGGTATAAGTTAAAATTTAAAAGTAAGAATCATCTGCATAGTTTTAAAATAAAAAAGGACAAAATGAACGCTTTTGTAGTTTGCTGAGTTGTTTATATACTTTGCTCTTGTTGTCATGTATCATGACTAATAGTGGCCAAATACGATGTACATTCTTCCTGTAGTAACTGAATTTTTGCATAATATATTAACGACTAATCTTACTCTTACTATGTTTTACACCAAATATCCTCTGACCTATTTGAACCTACGGACTACGGTCTCCCTTTTAAAAGGCATAAGTCAGGCATATTAGTTTATAATTTAAGGATAAGATTTTTCTTCAACTCAACCAACAAAGAGCCATGTATAGAGAGTTTATTTTCTACAGCAAATCATATAATTGAGAAAATTTCATATATTATGTCTCATCGTATAAAATCTATATATATATAATACAATGATTGAGATGGGACACATGACATTAGGTAAGGTCATCCTCACCCTTAATTCCTGCAAAAAAAAAAAAAAATTAGGTTATAAATAACTCAATTAACCCAATACGTATTAATTTATATTTTTTTCTTTATCTTTATTATTATTTTACTATATAATAAATAAAAATTGTATGATTATCTTATTTCTCTCTCATACGAAACAATATTATTAAATCATAATTTCACGTTTATCTCTTATTTATTTAATATTTATTTTTTAATTAATTCTTTTTACATTTTCGCTTATTAAAAACCATTTAATATTTATTGATAAAAAAACTAGACATTCAAGATCACTTCCTCAATCACGCTCTGCAATGGTTGTTTCTGCTTTTGCACCTCATTATAACATATATTGTCTCTTTAATATGCATTTCATTCTTATTCATATAATTAAAATTGATGTTTTCTCGTATTATAGTACAATAATTTCTATGTTACATACTTACATCGTGACATGTATTTCGTCTTAGTGTTAGATTTGTGTATTTCACGATATAACCTAGTGAAATATAAATAAATACGTTTTTTAAGTACATCATATATAATGTTTTTTAGGCATGACTAATTATGAAAATATTGTATTTTATAAATTTAAAGGAATGCATATTAATTGATCCACGAATATTGAAATGTACATAATGAAGTAATGAAACCGTTTTTGTGAAGGGGGTACTATTCCGTACCCTTGTTGTAAAATAATAAACCAATCAAACTAGACAACTGTTGTTTGCCTTTTATGCTGTGTACATTGCATCTTTGGACCTTCAAGAATCAAGATCCATACATGCTTTTTAGTTAATACTGCCCTACTATTTTCCAATCATACATCCTGCTTAGATCCAACCATTTTGCACCATCTGCCAACGAGAATATCTCTTCGACAATACGTCACAACTACCATATTTCGCTCACCCAGTTTGTCTGAGACGTCTCTGAGTCCACGGCTCAAAGGCATTGATCAAGTGTGGTGTTCCACCTGATCAAGAAAACTACTTTTAAGGTTGGTCTTTTTGAGGAAATAGAGTGAGATTCATTGGTGCTTGACACTCTTTTAACATAGTACAGTTGTCTTTACAGGGCATATTTTAACAAACGGGTTATATTCCCTCAAATAGAATGTGTTTTAAAAGAAAACTAGTATTTAAACCCCCCACATTAAGGAGGGGGTGTGAAAGCTTTAAAAAAACTAATGGGCAATGGTCAGTTTCAGGCTCTGGTATGTAGGTTCACGCTTTATGGCGAGTCTTTTAAACTGAACAAAAAGTAAAGATAAAATGTTGAACCACACACACCCGTTGCGGCATGTTAATGCACAAAAAACTAACAAAACTGTAAAATACAAAACAGAATAACTAAGTCGACTTAGGACCCATGCGTTGCGACGTGGCCGTCAAATAGGAAACATATGTGTAAAACCATTAAATCACACACGCACGTTGTAGTGTCTTAAAGCACAAAATTTAGACCCAAATGGTAAATGGAAACTTTATGTAAGATGAAAAGTATAATGGACCTAAGTTGACAGTAAAAAAATGTTTGAAGTTAAAAATGAAAAATTAACTATATATTAATAGAGTTGAACTTTGAATCTGAAAAGTATAAGAGTTAAAAAGTAAAAAACATTTAAAATAAATAAATAAACAAGTATTGAAAAGGCATAAAGTATAACTATTAGTGGATAAAGAAATTGAAAATTAATATCCTACTATATTATAATATCTTATAATGCATTTAGAAAGAATTCCATAAAATTTAAGTAATTATAATCTTTTATTCTTATAATACAACTTATTGAAGTTAGTAAGGAGACAATGGTCTTTCTGCGTAAATATTAAGTTGATAAATACAATCGAATTGATAAATGAAGTTTCATAAAATACAATTATTTGATAAATTGATAAGTAAGGAGACAAAATGGTCTTTCTGCATGAGTATTAAGTTGATAAATACAATCAAATTGATAAATGAAGTTTTGTAAAATACAATTGATTTGATAAATTGATAAGTAATTATAATATTTTATTCTAATAATGCAATTTATTGAAGTTAGTAAGGAGAAAAATGGTCTTTCAACATAAGTAACTAAATTGATTAATAAAGTTGCATAAAATACAATTAAATTGATAAATACAATGAAATTGCTTTGAATTATATAATAATTATCATAATAGTAATAATAATTATCATAATAGTAATATTATCAATATAAAACTTAATGGTAAGCCTATATCAAAATCAAAGTAATATAGTGTGTGGTTAAAACTTTCATGAAATAATAGAGTAAAATTTTTTTATACGAGATTTAAATTAATTAATGACTTATTTTTTTAATTACATGGATTTAGAGATGTACAATTCTCTCTTTTTTTCTTCCAAAATGGTCCCCCTTTTTTAACCAACCCAGTTTTTTGTGTGGAATACAATCGGTTTTTATTAATACCGGATTACCGGTTCTTTATCTCTCTTTATGCATTATTACTTATTCAAAAACTTTATAACAAAAAATTTGATGATATTTAGTATGTAACATGGTTTTAGGAGGAAGAGGAGGAACGGTCATATAGGTGGAAGAACTTTCTAGAACAACAGTCAAAGATCTGAATTCGACCCAATTTCGAAGGTCTTGTCAACTGATGACGTTATTGTCCTAATTTAGGTTCCTGCTGACATCTCACCGAAATCTCCAATTCCATGTAAACGAGAGTTAGAACTTGTTGTTCAAGGGGAGGGGAGTGTCAATGGTGATTAAGGGAGAAGTACGATGTTATTTGATTGTAACTCGGAATATTGAGTTAATGTAAGAATTTTACCTTTTATTTTATAGTGTTAGATTTTAAATATAATTCACCACTTGTAATTGCAACTCTAGCAAGCATTTGTAGGTGTGAAGGCCACATAATGTAAGATTTTTACCTTTTATTTTATAATGTTAGAATTGACATATAGTTCAGCACTTGTAATTGAAGCTCTAGCAAGCATTTGTGGGTGTGAAGGCTACACCTTAAAATTATTCAAAATGTTTTACTTCATGACAGTAAGAATGATAAACATGCAACAACTATAACATCCAACTCATATGCCACTTCTACCACATAAGGGCGGATCTACACACGTCTTTACGGGTTTCTAAGACCCACAATGTTTGGAAAATTCAATAGATTCTATAGATAACAAACAGAATTGAACCCATATAGAAGAAAGAAGCAAGCTCCAGCAGATAAGACTTTGGTTTCTATTTGAAAGTTCCCAGTTTAAGTATCTTTTGTTCCTTTTTTTTTTAATTTCAAATCCATTTAAACTCATTTTAGGGTTCCAGAATCCATACACACTCAGAAACGCAGCTTCAGTCGACCCTGGCCCATTGGGTTAAACCCTCTATTTACACTACAAGAAATTTGGGTATTTACCCACACATAGTATGTGTAGGAAAAACCATATAATGTGTTAGTAGTTACGTTTACCTACACATAAATTAAGTGTCATGATGTGTAGACTCGGCACTGTGGATATAGATCATTACCTACACATTTATTATGTGTAGGTATATAGCAAGCTTTACCTACACATATATGTGTGGCTAAAACTAATAAATATGTGTTGGTAGAAGTATAAAAATTCTTAGATTGGCATATGACGTGGCATCTGACATGGCAGCTGATGTGGCATTCAACGTGGCAACTAATTATGTGTAGGTAAATGTAAGATGTGTAGGTATTAATCTTAACATTTGTAGGCATTAATCTTAACATGTGTAGGAATAATATATATTTAGGTGTTGGTAAAAATATTTAAATGAGTAGATAATAAACACAATTTATTTAAATGTATACAAACAAATACAAAAACAATTATAGAAACATACGCGACCAAATTAACATTTTTAATCAAAAAATAAGCGTTCAAACAACCAAACAAACAAAGCAAATATTGACCATAAGTTACTAATGGGTTATGTAAAATTCCTAAACAACACTCATCGATACTTTCATCACCCTCTAGACTATCATTTTGATATTGTTCAGATGTGTTTGATAGAGTAGACATGATATTATTCTCAATGGGTGCTTGTTCCATAATTGCACATGTACTTGTCACTGCTTGAAGTGCATAGACCAGCTCATCATAAGTAGGACGCTTTGCTTTTTTAGTTGTACCCATTGTGTTATCGACAATAATTGGATCACGTCCCCACCCATGCATACGAATAGAGCTTTGTCCAAGTAAATTCTCAATAATCGACTTGTCACTCATTGATTCCACCGTATGCTGGTTTCTCAACTTCATCATTTCTTCCTTTTAGGAAAAAAAAGAAAACAAATACAATAAATTAACTTTTTACCAAATAATAAATACTTAGCAGTAGAAAAGAAAAGGTAAACTTACATATATTGCAGCCACATTTTTTGATATTCAACCTTTTTCCGCATCCCAATGTGTGACCCGCCAAGTCTCAAGTTGTCCGGATGAAGAATCCAAATCCAAGCCACGCTCAATGTGATAGCATATTGTATTCTTCAAACCATTTCTACTATCAAGTTTTCATTTTCCATGTGCCATAACTCTTTTTTTGCAATTTCCTTCATGGACATACAACCAAATAATACATAACTAGGTGACTTTTGACCTATTCAGTCCACTTGAGCAGTTTCACATTCTCTGTTGGGTTTTTAAACACTACCCACCAGATTCTGTTTCCATACGAACTGGGAAATGACTACCTCAATATTTGACCCACAATAACCAATCAATCAGAATTAGTCAAACACACTTTTTAGCGTTAAGAGGTTTAAAGAAATATATGAAAATTTAAAAGGCTTAGAGAAACAACCTCATAGTTTAAAGAGCCATTTTCACAAAAAGACGATTCCAGTTCTTCAGTGTTACCTGTATCAATCTTCTTATCATATTCACGCCCTGTCTGAGATTGTAGTAGTGTTGCCATCCCATATAAGCTTGTAGTTCTTTGGTTGATCCTGCAATATTGTTCAAAAAGAAAATTAAGAAAATCTTGTGAAAACAATTTTAAAGATGCATGTCTGTTTTCAAGTGAGTGATTACAGCTTTCATCAAAATCATATTAATCATGTGCAAAAACATGGTTTACATACATAATGTTAACAAAGAACTCAGGTTATCCGTGAAATTAAAATGCCTTGCGCAACTAGTAAAAATGGGACCGTGTGTGTATATATATTCCCACTAGCACAACGATAAAAATTGGCCCTTATATCTAATTATTGATAAAGTATGCCAAAATTAACCGCAATCTAAAATAAAACTATACATTTAAATACACACACATATATTTATTGAGCGAACCAACACACCCAAAAATGTGAAGGAGTAATCTAATTGGCTTGGAAATAATTCGGAATTACAAGAATCTAAAGACACACTAGGCAAGGATCACCTCCCGGTCTCACCTCTACCCAATACCTAAAGATCTAGACATCTCGACACCCTATCACCTCCCGGTCTCAAGGAATGGCAGAATACCTAAGTCCTCTAAACTCTCAAATCAAGTTCCTATGGAATTAGACGTCAAAAACCATAAACTAGTTACAAACACAAAGCAGTCAACATAACATGTATCTGTAACTGAAAGACATTCAACAAGACATATGTGGAACTATCAAAGATCATAAATTAAACTTAAATACGTAGCATTATAACCAAACTCAAATAGATCTTTATCAAAACATAAACCAATTATATCATTAAACGAATCCAAAAGTCATAAAAACGCTAAGTATTCATCAACACGACCTAGGTAGCCTAAACGTTTAGCTACTCATCATCATGGAAAAAACTAAAAACATAGGTTCAAAATAAAATATAGTCATGGTCTCAATATTTATGAACACAAAATAAATAAATATAAACCTACACTTGTAGTGATCGAACCCATACCTTCCTCTGAATTTTTTGCGGCTGTTGATCTGATGCTCTTCGAAAATAATTGGTTCTTCTTTTCCTTGGCGGCGTCTTCTTTTTTCTCTTCGCAATAATCTCTCTTCAAATATATGTGCCGCTCCAAAAATATTCACCGTTCAATTCCATCCATTGGTTTAGGTTTTTTTTTATAACTAAAAATGTTGGGCTTTCACAACATGGGTCACGAGACCAAACTCCAATTGTCCCCTTTTTATTTTTATTATTATTATTATTATTATTATTATTATTATTATTATTATTATTATTATTATTATTTTACCACGTAATTATCAAAAACTAAAATAAGAATTTATATAATTGATTTATCTACATATTTGTTTAACTATATTATGTGTTGGTAAACATAATCATTTACCTACACATATATTAGTTGTTTACATATTTGTAGATAATTTACCTACACATAACAAAATTTTACCATATGTGTGGGTAGTTTAACATTTAATTGATGTCAATTATGGGGGGAAATTTTCCCACCAACTCCAATGTGTAGATAAAATGTATTACCAACATATATTAAGTGTTAGTTGTTATTTAACATAAATCGTCAACAATTACCCACACATGTACAAAAATGTGTAGATATTTACCCACACATTTACATGTGTAGGTAAGTTATGTGTGGGTAAACACCCCAAATTCTTGTAGTGTTAAGCCATGTTTGAACATACATACATGAAAAGTGCCCAAGTTGCAGAAAATCA
This sequence comes from Ambrosia x helenae, assembly GCA_030844895.1. Taxonomy (NCBI): domain Eukaryota; kingdom Viridiplantae; phylum Streptophyta; class Magnoliopsida; order Asterales; family Asteraceae; genus Ambrosia; species Ambrosia x helenae. The sequence goes on from JAUTDX010000875.1 coordinate 66,143, forward strand.
TAAGCCGGTGCAATTTTACAGAGGACAAGAACGCATTATTGCTAATCTATGGCAATTGAGTATGTATTTTGATGTGTTGTAAAACACATGCATTTTTCCTTAGCATTTTAATAGTTTTTCGAGTTATTTATTTATTATTTTAGGGAGTTTATAGCATGGCTTTGAGTATTTGGTAATCTTATAGGTTGTATATATTTTTAGTATTTTTAGTTATTATTTATGTAATTTTTGTTGATTTTAGATGTTCGGGGAAAATGGACGTGAATTGAAGAAATAACATCAAGAACCGAACATCCGAGCTCGAGAGTTGAAGATAAAAGAATTTATTTTGAGGAGCTATGAAGAATTTGGGCCAAGAATGATTATTAGTTGAAGAATTAAGTTAAATGGACCAAGAAAATGAAGCCCAAATGAAAGAAACAAGCCAAGCCCAAAGCTGAAAGCCCACTTTGCTGAAATTCACGCTCCATACCCCATGAGGAGAAGGGCTGAATTCCTCATGGGGTATGAGGGGCATGTCTGACGAAAAAATGATTTTTATTAGATTTCCGTATTTTTGAAAAACATAACTTGAAACAAAAACCCTAGATCGTGGGAGGCAAGCGAGGGGACGATTTTTAAAGCTTCAAAGGAGGATTTTGAGTATTTTGGAGAGTTCCATTCATTCCGGTTGATGCCAGAGCAATCCAGAACAAGTTTTGAAGCGAAAATCATGATTATGAGCGGCTAAACATCCTGCGGTTTCTCCGGGTGAAAGATTTGGGTATTTTGTAAGGATTTCTCTGTTTTGAACTATGTTTTCGGATCAGGTTTTATGAACACACTTTTGTGCTTTCAAATCTGGTTGTATGTTTGACTTATTTGAACAGTTTGACTGATTTGCACAATTACAATTCGTTATCGTTTCTTGGTTTTCTTGCACTAGGAATAATTTAACCTTGTGATTTGTGTTTTGATGTTGAATTGGGTTGAACAACTTAAACAGGATCATGTCTATGTGATTGCCTAGCTAGGTTAATTCAGAGCGTCTTACAATTACCAAATCAGAAACCCAAAGTGACCGTTTTTCCATATTATTGTCTTTTATAAAACTCTATTATCACTTCGTTTGCAGCACTGCAGCACTTTATATTCAACTTCATAAAAATTAGTTTAGTTAATCTTAAGTTAATTAGTAATTAGTAAATTAGCACCTTCCACAAACTCCCTCAGGTTCGACAACCCTACTTCCTATACTGCAGTCAGTTGTAGCTAAGGAGTAGTTTTTAATTAGTTTTTGATTAGCACTTCGACACACGATCATAGTTAAAAGGTCATATATATTATGTACTTTTATAAAATTTAGGTAGTAGATAACAAGAAACTAAACAGATACAAGCTTGTTAACTTGGGTGTAGCAATACATGAGATAGAACTAAATGTTACTATTGAAAATGTTTTTTTTTTTAGTTTTGGTTGATCTTTTAAGATCTTGTGATATATAAAGCTATTTACTCTCTATTACTTGGAACATCGTTAAAAACATATGATGTATGTTTATATTTTCACATGACAAAAGTTCACCATAAAAAACAAAGTTTAATATCACATAGTAAATCGGTATTAAAAATAAATAACGTGAAACCTGTCACAACGTTCGCCAAAAAAAAAACATAAGTAACCGTGGCAATGCACGGACATTCCCACTAGTTTTCTGATATAAATGCGGTCCTTTTAGATAATTTCATCCAATATGTATAATTAACAAGGTATACGATCAAATATAGACCGACATAATACAGTACAAAATCGAGGAAATATTCCGTCTGTTTCTATGGATTAGATTGCATACTATCAAAAGGCAATGTAGTGAGAGAAATATTGTGAGGAAAGAAAGGAAGCCAACATGGTATAATACAAAAACTTCACCATCATTCCACAAGGCAAGGATGATGACTTTTATTGAACAAACTTTTCTCTTTTATGCATTTGCCATTCACCACTCAAATTCTTTTATCCATTATTCTCTATATCAAAAGGAAATAAAGTGATCAATGGGGCCATCTCATGAAGGAAAAAAGCTAACATGATTTGCCTAGTAAAGACAAACCACTGACCATACATGATTAGTATTATACAAAACTTGACTCTTACTTTTGTGTTCATACATATTTTATATCATGATTACTAATTTGCACATAGAAATACTAATCATATTTGCTAGAAGAAAAGTGTTCATGCTTGATGTTGGTAAAAAACAGTCTACACTCTACAACCATGCATACAAGATGTGTTTGAACCCTCATGTATTCGAAGAAATATTGCTAAGAAATCCGTCGTTTTGGTTTTTATAGACTCAATGATCTACTAAGTTGCCATCTTCACACGATTGTTGTTAAGTCTCCCCAACTTTATCATAATATATAAAAGAATTAAATTGAGTGGTGTAAGTAAAGAAGATGATGGAAGAACCCCAAAATAATGTGTCTATGATTGTATGTGATGTTGACTTTAGCTCTACCAAACAAAACTTCCTCTGCATGAACTCAAAAGGACCACTTATCACACGTGTGTGTAGCCCCACAATATGCATCTTACCCAAATGTAACATGTCTCTTGTTCTTTCTTTTACTACACACACCCTATGCATCTTACCCAAATGTAACATGTCTCTTCTTCTTTCTTTTACAAATATGTGCTTATAACCGGTAGATTATAACACAAATGGTATCATACTTTGTCTAATATGTCTTTAAAGTCAACAGACAATTAGACAGATGATACCGCCAGACAAGTCTTTTAAATCTTTTTAACAAAGTTATAAGGAGTTATAAATATCTTATATATGGTAGCCAAACCGAATATGTGTTTCTTGATTCTTGCTCCAAAATCCAGACATATAAAGTTAGTAAACTTTGATGTTGATATTGACAATATGATGAATACATGTGGTATAAAGATATACGAGTGTGTATTCCTTTGTGGGCTAAAAGCATGTACCACCATACAATTGGTTTACTAAAATTAAAACGATGGTCAACTTATTACAGGCTACAATTTCTTATTAGATACATTTCATCACATGAAGTGGGGCGACTGCAAGCATAGGGCGCATATGGCCTTGGACCCCATTAAATTCCTTCTTTTCTTTTGACCAACACATGTCTTTTCTTTGATTTCCTGCGGTACTGTTTTATTCCTTTTATGTTAAAGATTTCAAAGTGTTTATGTGACATGTAGTTATAGTTTTCCGTGTCTTAAAAAAGCAGGAACATACAATCTACATGTTATAGAAGTATAGATCTATACTTCTAGAACTTGCATAATTATTTAATATCCAATTGTTGATATATTATAATATTTAAAGCAATTAGTGATATTTGGCTCTTCTCTTTGGAACCTGGTGTATAAGTTTAAACCTCTATTTCTGGTTTTACATCATTTTTAAATAGTCATAAAATATTTCTACAAAAATATAGCTTCTAATCTAAAATATAACCTTTTAAAAATGTCTTTGTTTTTTATTGAACATATGACAACTAAAGGCTTAAGTTAGGTGATAAAGGTGTTGTGTTTCAAATGAGAGATTGGGAGTTCAAGCCTCATAAGAAGCATAAACGAGTGTATTTAAAGGGGGGGGGGGGGGGGGATTAACCGTTAAAAAAGAGTTAGGTGCATGCATTTTAGGTCTTTGATTGTGATCACCTGTAGAATGACTTTCATTGTGACTTGCCATACACGTGGTCCCCCTTTTTTTTTCCTGATATGGCAACAAAAAAGTAAAACCAATTATTCAAAGCTCCAGACGATCTTAAATTCCTTGATTAATGGAATCAGATAAATATTATTCAAATATCTGGATGCTCATTACTTAGGGGCGGATCTACCTACAGAGGAACGGGTTCACAAGAACCTACTAAATTTCAAAATTTTAGTAGAAAGTTTATATAAAAAAAAAATGGAATGAACCCATAGATAATATGTGAACAAACTGATAAGATAAAATTGAAGATGGCTCAATGGCTAAGGCTTTCTACTTCTAAACAACAAGTTTTAGGTTCAATCCGGCCTAGCTAATGACATTTTATATATATGAAACCAAATTAGGATTTCATATACCCTAGACCCCTACTGTGATGGTAAATGCAACAATTAGTCACATAAAGTCGGGGGTGTATTCTTAATTAACATGATGTTAAAAGTATGGATTAGTTCTTTTTCGTTTTTAGATTAAAAAACCACTAAAAATATGGTTTATGTGAAGTTAATGAGATCAAACTATTTTCTTGAGGTGAGGTAGAGTGAAATGAAAAAAGTGAGTGATGTAATATTTAAGTGAAGTTAGAAGGGTTAAGGTATACTTCAAGACCTAATGTGAAAGATTATCATGTAATCATGATAATGAAAAGAGGATGTTTAAGGTAAATTCAAGATGCAACCTAGGGTTTTCTTTTTGATTTTATGGAATACATTAAGGTATGTCATTGGTCTTATTAAATTAATTAATGATCTAGCCAAACCGAAGTAATCAAATGGCAAGAAACTCAAAGATTAATCAGAAGCTTGAAGAAACCTTAAAGATTCTTGATTGAACTTATAGTAGTAGTAGTAATAGTAATAGTAATAGATTACTAGTGGTAGTGGTGACGACGGCAAGACCATCCTTAATGCAAAGGAAGATTCGACAATTAAAAAATATAAATATCATTCAAATCTGCAAGAGAAAATTGCTCGAATAGTCCCTGTGGTTTGCACAATTTTCACCTATAGTCCCCAAGTTTTTAAAATTACAGACATAGTCCTCAACTTTTGGTGTTCCTTAACTCGGATAGTCCTTGGAGTGGCTGTGAAATTACTAAATTACCCTTCTGATGGATGGAGGTTAAATAATCCAGTTAAGTGGATGTAAAATTACTAAATTACCCTTACACAAATAAAAATAAAAAAATCAATTAATTAATAAAATATAAAGAGGGCCCACTTAACCCCTTAGCCAATTATTTTTCTCCACCTATTTTAGTGGGGCCCACCAACTTCATCTTCCCCACCCTATCACCACCACCACTCACCACCACCACCACCAACCACCAACCCATATATATATACAAGCACACACACAGAATCACTATTAACATTCTTTATATGTTTTGTTAGTTGAATGTAGAGAGAGATAGAGAGAGAATAAGAGAGAGAGCGAGAGAAAGAGAGGGAGAGAGAGAATAAGAGAGAGACAGAGGAAAAGAATGAACACAGACCACCAACACCGTGGCGGATCCAGGCGGCGCTCCTCCCCCTCATCCGATACTGCTCCCGAACAAAACACCATACCCCCACAGATCTGAGATCTAGAGAGAGAGAGGGAAATAGAAGGGGATTCGGTGCAGGGAGGAGTCATGACGGAGCCACTGGTGCAGGGAGGAGTCTTGACGGTACTGGTATTTCAAAGGTCCGACAACACATGGTAAGGCTATCAATCTTTGCTATATATTTTGTCTTTGAATGATAACGATTGGTGCGTCAGGAGGATGGTGGTTCACGGTGGACAGTGGAGGTCAGTGGTGGTTACCAGAGGTGATGAGGGCGGTGGTTGTCGATGATGACGAATGATGGTTGGTTGACGTCAGGAGGATGGTGGTTTCGGTTAAAGGGATACCGAAGGATTGTACCAGGTTTGATGTCGAGATGGGTGGTGGTTGGGATTTAATTAATTGCAGGGAGTTGAAGTTGGGATTGAGTGAAGGATTTATGGAGAAAATGGGGAAGATGAAGTCGTCAGAATAGATGTGGTTTGTGGAGGCGGTGAACATTGGAGTGGTAGTGGTGGTGGTGGTTTGTGGAGGTGATGGGGTGGGGAAGATGAAGTGGGTGGGTCCCACATTAATTCTTTTTATATTTTTTAATAACAAGGGTAGTTTAGTAATTTAACACATACTTAACTGGATTATTTAACCTCCATCCATCAAAAGGACTATCCGAGTTAAGAAACACCAAAAGCTGAGGACTATACCTGTAATTTTAAAAACTTGAGGACTATAGGTGAAAATTGTGCAAACCACAGGGACTATTCGAGCAATTTTCTCAATCTGCAAATATAAAATAATTTTAGATGTCCGAACATTCCTACGATACTTAACATCTTGTCACCAAGCGCCAAGGTTCCCCTTCTTCATCCTCATTACTAATGCCATTTGTATGCCAAACGACACTATAGATTGTAGTTCATGAGAATCAACGCTCTTGTCTCTCATAGACTACACTATGTGGTCATGCCCATAAGAGGGGCATGAAACGACAAGAGCCAAAATCTATGGGGTGGTTGTGGCGTGGACGATGGACCCGGGGTGGCTGCTAAGTCCGCTCGAGTTTATTTTCATTTGTCTTTTAAATAAACAAATAAACTCAATAATAGCATTTGTATTAATAAAGCAATAACATTACATAAAATAAAAAATAATAAATATTAAAAAAAATAATTAAAAACATGAATAAAAAACATTATACTATTTTTGCCTTATTTGTTGTTTCATTTCTTCGTACATTTACTGAGGTAATTTCTCCACGCTATATATGGGTCTTGCCCCACGTTTGTCCTCACACTGGACCCGGGGGGTGTATGTGGTGTGCAACGTGTTAAAAACCGATAAATACCTATCGGTTATACCAGTGTTACCGGTGCTAGATGCAAATCCTGTACGAAACACACAAGTAAATAAGGAAAACGGCATCGACTTTATGCCGCCGGTAAAATACGGTATACCTGTTTGAACCGTTGTACCAGTACCGACCAAGGTTAGTTTTTTTGTTTGGATTTTACTTTTTATTAGTCCACCTCCATGTTTACTCACAGTTTTAACCTAGCAACTTTAAATGTTCCATCTCCATCTATTAAAATTTAAAGTTGTTTCATCACTTCATCGTTCATGACTTGTTTCAGACTTCCATCATTCATTCCAGACTTCCGTCTTCATCCACCATATATCTTTATTTTTTTATTATGAGTTAATTTTTGGATTATTTTTAATATGTAATCATGCACAATTGGATTATTTTTTGAGCTAATGTTGTAATTTAAAAAATTATAAAGCTAATTGGTCAACCCGATTGAACTACCAAGTACGACCCGGTTCAACCGGTTGTACCATTTTTGAACCCAATCCGATATTATTTAAAAACCAGTTTTTACATTGATGGCATGGAGGAGGCTTCACACCACCCTCCAACGATATGCACACATTTTGTTTTGTCCACCAACTAAATATAAACATTTATTGTTAGGCCATTTTAAAGAAAAGTACAAGCGAGGAAAAGATGGGAACTAGTCGCAATGAAACAACTGATGTAGTGGTTTGTTAATCGGACGTTAAAGGGCACCACGCTCGGTCTAATACTTTTCTATTTTTTGCAACTAAATTCATTGCTCTTTTTTATCCTTGTAAGACACGTCTAAGTGTGTTTATAGTTTGGTTATTAGTATCAATTGAAACCAAAGTCATTGGTTAATCGATCTTAGTAACTAATCAGTTAATTGTTCATCTTATTTTGTAACATTTGTCGGTTTTTAATTCAATTCAGTTAATTTTTGTTAATAACCAAAACCAAAGTTTGACTAAATTTTTTTCTTAGAAGTAAATTTAATAGGGATATAAATACATTAAATTGATATATAAAAACTAAGGATATATGAATTGATTGGTTTCAGTTTGGTTAATTTGGATAAATGCTCATATGAATTTCATTTCATTATATATAATATATTGATGATTGAATAAATTGAATGAAGTAATATCTTGTTATTTTTTGAAAACTGTCACTAAATAATACGTATTTTATGCTTTTCAGTCATTTTTGTAATTGTGTGTTAAGTTTCCATCCGATTTGATAAATGACAATTTTGTTACCAGTGCACCACCTGGTCCACATATATCTTACCCTCGCCAGTTTTGATATCGTCCTATATCTCAGCTCTCAACTTGTTTTTAACTAATGAGCCTCGACACAATTTAATTAGGATGCAAACTATTATTGTAAAAAGCTAAGAAAAGTAAAAAATAAAAAAAAGCGAAATTTTACTAAGAGATGCATGTAATAAAATACATTTTTTCGTAAAAAGTTCCACACATGTGTAATTATCTCTTTTATATTCATATGTAGTTAGTGGATATAAGTTCGTGTTGATTACTGTCACACTATAGGCAAATCCCATATTGGTCGTGGTCAGGAAAGATCCCTGGTTCATATGTAATCCAATGCCTCTTAAATCACCAACGCGTTTTGGGCTTAATGTTAGTGGATGAGAGGAGAATTCCACAGTTAAGCATGCTCAGGTGGGAGCAGTACCATGATGGGTGACCTCCTGGGAAGTCTCTACTGGGGCAACAAAAAACAAATTCATGAGCTCTGGAATGGGCAACCCATCAAGACAAAGCGGACAATATTGGTGATGAGAAAGGCCGGATGTTATGATTACGAATTATGTTAAAACTAGTAAGTCAACCGCAGAAAAAAAACTTATGTAACTAAATATGCAAATATTCTCACTTTTAAAAATTTCTAAGTTATAATACTATTTAGATATACTTTTAGGAAAACAATATATAACAAATATAAGAAATCAATATAACAAATTATATGGACAATCATTCAATAGAACTTTAACATCAAATAATGAGATAATGTTTGACGCGTCAACCAAAGGTGACCGCGTATCCAACTTACATGTCTTAATAACAATGTTTTTCGTTCAATCAATCAATTATGCATGACTTGTGATTGCTTTCATGTCCCATGAAATCAATGGAAGCGTTTCACTTTTAATTCTATGAACGAATATATTGCTACCGAGCCAACCTCGTGCTGTTAACCGGGGAAATGGTGTATTTTCAACATAGATAATCTTGTCTAATAAGTTTGTTGGTTATCAAGTCTTTTGTTTTTCAAGACGTTTTGTTTTTGGTATGTTCTCGTTCTTTTTAATTAGTTTCTTGTTAGTGTTTTTTAATGATATTTTTTGGCCCGAATTAAAAAATAAAAGGATGTATTGCTACAATAAGCATTGCATACAATTGGAAATTTACTTTGGGAACATGAAGTTCATGTTAGCATATTCAAGTAGAAAGTAGTTTAGATTTTTGGGGAAAACAGTTTTTGTGTATCTAGTTTTTTATATTTGTTGCAAGTGGTTGTAAATAGATGAGAGAGAAACTGTAATGATTTTTAGTTTAATATGTGGTTGTGATTGGTTGTAAGTAGATAGGGGATAGGGAAGCTATTGTGAATGCTCTTAATATGTGGACGTTTCAGGATCAATATCACTTTGAAAGAAACTCAAAAGAGTTTATAATCTTATTAAGTATACCTATGCATGATGGTGGCAAGCGTACGTTAGGTCTTCATAACATGATTGCCACCCTGAACATCATGAAGTTAATCTGGTATCCCAAACATATTTCGGAATGCATCCAGACATATAGGCAAACTTAATTAAGTCGATTTGATTTCCATTTAGCTTTAGTTAGGTATATTAAGGCCCACGATTGATCAGTTACACTTTTAAAGACTATCGAAATTGAAAACTCTCTTAATTACGAACACTAAAAAAAGTATTTGCTTATGATCCAATATAAGCTTATGATTTTGGGCGGATTGTCTCCTCATTTTAAAATATTGATCGTTTTTCCTGTGAAAAAAGATGTTTATTAAAATATAAGTTGGATGTTGTTGAAGACGGATAGTAACATACTTCATTGTTTTTGTTCTTTTTGTTCAAAAAAACTTTCTCCATATTTTAACAAACAATAATGAGTTTATAATAGAACATATTGTAACTAAATCATTATTATTAATTTATATAGATAACTACAATAGATTCGTGGTTGTGTGTTGGACTACTCGAAACCTTGTGCAGATTTTGAAGAATAAAATTGAAAAATAGAATAAAAACAAGATTTACAATCCTCTCAAAATGGGTTTCGTGCAAAAATAGAAGTTGAATACTAGAAACTTGTGACAAAGATTCTTATCTTAAATCTTGTATTTTATGTCTGGATTGGGATTCCTTGACAAGAACTTAAATCAATGTCATAGGTTACTCGTTGTCACAGGAAAAAGTAGCTAGCGTGTTCTTTATTTTAAGGTAAGTAAAATAGGTCATTTTAAAAGGCATATTATCTAGCGTGGTGACTATTTATACGAGCGGTTCTTAATTATTTTAGTATTTATTTATTACTATGTACCGTTCCTTTTAATATCATGACATCTGTGTTGTGTTTAGAAAAATGAAAAAGAAAAAAAATAAAATAAACAAATCAAAGGCCCTCCAACGCCTCATCCGAATCCTCAAGTGCAATAAAGTTCATGACCGATAATAAAAGGCTAGATGATGATGACGATGACGACGACGACGAGGCTGATGATGATGAACTACGATGATGATGACGACGAGGAGATGATGATGATGATGAGGATGATGATGATCTTAAGTACGATGATAATTATGATGATTACGATGACGACGACGAGGATGATGATGATTTATACGGTCATACCCACTCAACTTAAAAATTGATCACATAGGACTCGGCCACTTTTCAAGGAATTTTTATGTAGAATTTGTCTACGATGAGGAGTGTGGCAAGATAAAATGATGCATGAAAGGTCATCATGGACCAGGTTCGAGGGGGTGCAACAAGTGCGACTGCAACTAGCACATTATTCCGGGGATCATTATTTTAAAAAAATTTCATATATATTTTATATATAAAATTGTATCGAAAATCTGCAAAGCTTAAAAACCATTAACCTTTTATTACAAAAAAAAACTAACCTGATTATGCAAGTCCATTACCCTTTTAAGACTTGGCCCATCTAAATTCAATAATCCATCATTTAAGTCATTTAACCCAATTTAAACCTAATTAAAAAATAACTAGTTAGCGGCAAATTAAAAAAAAAAGCCATCGACATTCAACGACTAAGGATTCGGGAGTGAAGAGTTATAGTTGATAGGGGTAAACCATTGAACACTCAAAGAGTAGATCTGATTCACTGATTCAGAGCTAGACGATCAAACATAAGAGGCAGGGCATGTAGAATTCAGCTCAAACATATATTCCCTCCCATTTCTTATTCAAACTTATAGCCAAATGAGTTAGTTATAAGATTACAGACTTGACATTATTACACATTACCCCCTGATCTATTAACAATTAAACCACCTATTAATACCCAACATTTACCTTTACTACCTACTCCTTTTGTTACCAAACAATTTCCTTCCAATTGGAATTATAAAACATTATCAAGAAAAGAAATGAATAGAAAGAGAGCAAGAGGGAGTGCTTTGATTGTAATAAAAATATTCAGAAACCCACAAGTGTAAAAACAAACAATTATTCATTCTAGAATTAGATGAAGAAGATGATATTGAATCGTTGAATTGTGAATTACCAATGGAAAATGACAAAAATACCCCTGATAGTAGAGATTGGATTGATCCTCAAATATCAATTCATGCTATTACTGGAATACCCTCTTACTCTACTATGAGAGTCATTGGTACTATTGGTACAAGGCAGTTGATCATTCTTATAGATTCAGGCTCTACTCACAATTTCATAGACCTGAAATTGGCCAAGAAACTGAACTGCATTATGAAAAAGATTGATGGTATGAAAGTTTCAGTAGCAAATGGTGAAGTTTTGGACTGTGTTACTATGTGTTTGGATTTTCAATGGCCCATGCAAGGGCTATGGTACAAAACTGATGTTTTAGTACTACCACTGCAAAATTATGACATGATGTTGGACATCCAATGGCTAAGGACATTGGGTGACATCACTTGGAATTTTAAAGATTTAATAATGAAATGTCAAGTGGGAGATTATTGTCATGAGTTGAAAGGGTATGCTAACAATAAGGTGACCATTTGTTCCACTGAGAAAATGGATCAATGGCTGCATCAAGAAGAGGTGATTGTTGATGCACAATTGCTAAGCCTACAAATGAATACTGAGGACAACCATTTTCAACATTCCACTACACTTTTATCTACTGGGAATCAAGAAGTAATTGAAAAGGTTCTAGATGATTTTGTTGATGCGTTTAAAGAACCTACTGGTCTCCCACCACAAAGAAATTGTGATCACAAGATAGTACTGCAAGATGAGACTGTGGTAATCAATGAAAAGCCCTACAGATACCAAGCCATGCAAAAAGACATTATTGAACAAACAGTGCAAGAGTTATGAACATAGGGGTTATAAGAAGCAGTTCAAGTCCCTTTGCTTCTCCTGTGGTGTTAGTAAAGAAGAAGGATGGCAGCTGGAGATTGTGTATTGATTACAGGAAACTCAACAAGGCCACAATTAAAAACAGGTTTTCCATTCCATTGATAGAGGAATTTTTTGAGGAATTGCAGGGTGCAACTATTTTTTCTAAACTGGATCTGAGGTCTGGCTACCATCGGGTTAGAATGCACAATGGTGATATTCAAAAGACTGCTTTTAGAATACACTTGGGGCTGTATGAGTTTTTAGTAATACCTTTTGGCCTTACTAATGCCCCTGCAACTTTCCAATCACTGATGAATTCTGTATATCATCAGTATTTAAGAAAGTTTATATTAGTATTCTTTGATGATATACTAATATACAGCAAAACTTTAGAAGAGCATTTGACCCATTTAAAACTGACGTTAGACTTATTCAGACAGACAAAGCAACTTGTTTGCAAAAGGGTCTAAGTGTAGTTTAGGGGTAGTACTGTTGAGTACTTGGGGCACTTAATATCCAAGGAAGGAGTGGCTACTGATCCTAAGAAGGTAGCTGCCATTAGGGATCGGCCAACCCCTAATACAGTGAAACAACTCAGAGGATTCCTTGGATTAGCTGGGTATTATAATAGGAGGTTCATTAGATCCTTTGGTATGTTGGCAAGACCATTGACTAACCTTACAAGGAAAGATGCTTTTATATGGTCACCAAGAGCTGAACAAGCATTTGAAGCCTTAAAACAAGCCCTGCCATCACCTCCTTTATTAGCCCTTCCAAATTTTGATCTCCAGTTTGTTTTAGAAACCGATGCCTCAGCCCTTGGAATAGGAGGTGTGTTAATGCAGAACAACCACCATATTGCCTTTATAAGCAAAGCTATGTCCCTTAGACAGCAAGCTTTGTCTGTATACGAGAAGGAGTTGCTTGCCATTATCTTTGATGTTCAACATTGGAAGCACTACTTGTCTATGGGGAGATTTATTATTAAAACTGATCAAAAAAGTCTGAAATACTTAATTGATCAGAAAGTTAATACCCCTCTACAGCATGTATGGCTTTCAAAGATGATGGGATTTAATTATGAGATTCTTTATAAACAAGGAAGAGAGAATGTAGCAGCTGATGACTTGTCAAGGGTAGAGGGCTGATGTGTTGCCAAATGCATCACATTTAGATATTATTTTTGTATAGTTTTTAATCATTTTACGTTCGTTTATATCGTGTCTTAGATACTTATTTGTGTCTTGGTGTTAAACAGGTGTTCATGGGCTAAAATGAGTAGAAAAGAGCTTAGTTGGAGAGGAGACGAGCATTCGATGAAATTGGAAATCGAAAAAGAAACAAATCTGGAAGAACTGAAATTAGAGACCCTCTAATTTCAGTAAAGGTTATTCGCGGATCTCCAGGAAGTAAAATAAAAGAAAATGACGATTTTACCCTTAATGAATTTCGGTAATTACTAAAGATGCCCCCGCGACATTTTTGGTTGTTGGAGACTCTCTAATTCCAGAAATAGTTATTCATGGGTCTCTAATACCTTCCAGACCAACAAAAAGCCCATTTTCTTGGTAAAAACCTAATCAGCCGTTTTGAGACATCATCTTCGACTTCCAGAGCTTCTAAGGGACGATTTTGAAGTTTTTTTGCAGTTCCTTTCATTCCGGTTGATGCCAGAGCAATCCAGAACAAGTTTTGAAGCCGAAATCATGATTATGAGCGGCTAAACATCCTGCGGTTTCTCCGGGTGAAAGATTCGGTTATTTTGTAAGGACTTTTCTGTTTTAAACTTTATGCTAGGATCAGGTTTTGTGAACATACTTATGTGTCTTTGAATCTGGTTGTATGTTTGACTGATTTGAACAGTTTGACTGACTTACACAATTACAATTCGTTATCGTTTCTTGGTTTTCTTGCACTAGGAATAATTTAACCTTGTGATTTGTGTTTTGATGTTGAATTGGGTTGAACAACTTAAACAGGATCATGTCTATGTGATTGCCTAGCTAGGTTAATTCAGATTGTCTTTACAGTTACCGCGTCAGAAACCCGGAGTGACCGTTTTTCCATATTATTGTCTTTTATAAAACTCTATTATCACTCGTTTTGCAGCACTGCAGCACTTTTACATTCAACTTCATAAAAATTACTTTAGTTAATCTTAATTTAATTAGAAATTAGTAACTTAGCACTTTCCACAAACTCCCTGAGGTTCGACAACCCTACTTCCTATACTGCAGTCAGTTGTAGCTAAGGAGTAGTTTTTATTTAGTTTTTGATTAGCACTTCGACACGCGATCAAAATGGCGCCGTTGCCGGGGAGTTCGTGCGCTTAGTGTTTTTAGTTTTATTATTTTTTTTTTCAGATTAAAAAAAAAACCAAAAAAATTATTGTTTTTCTTGTCTTGTATTTTTTTCTCTATTTTGTTCAGTATTACACTGGGTATGTTAGTTTTGCAGGCAAATTGAATTCAGGATGAACTGGGTGGATTATGATGCATGTGGGTGTTGCGAGAGCCCATATCATGTGATGCAAGATTGTCCAATTGCCCGTCAGAGAGTTGAAGCATATAATGCACGAAAGGATCGTATTATCTTTGGGCTAGAAAAAGATGAAGACTCATACTTATCATCCTCATATTATTGGCCACAATATCAGAACTGTCAGCATAGATACTACAAGCCAACCATTTATCAATCTAGGGAACAAACTTCAGATTACTACATGTATACTGATCCGGTTGTTAATGGAGGCCAGAGTGTTGACTACGGTTATCAGCAACAACAAATAAATGAAGAGGGAAGCAGTGATCAGTTGAGTGAGATCTTAGAGGCCATAAAGGCTGTCCACGAAGATGTAAAGGCAATCCGGGAGGATTTTAAGAGAATTCGGAAGGATAATGAAGTTCGGGACAACACCGTTGAGGCATTGTTTAAGCAAGTTAGTCAACTGGCAAAAGATTTGCCTCTTGAAGATTTGACAGTTGAACCGGATGTGGTTAATGTTGATGTGGCTGAAAAAGTTGTTGAAGAGGCACATGTGGACCAAGTTGTGATGGAGGAAGCCTTAGAAGAGGAGGCTACAAGCCTTAAAGTAAACGTGACTTCGTGCGTACAACCACTTGCAGACACACCTGCTGAAGAACCTGTGAACCCGGTAACCTTGGCGTACCCTAGCTGTCCTTCCATATTTACGTGGAAAATAGAGAAAGTTGAAGATGATGGCTTGAGTGGGCTAAAGAGGAAGGTGAGCATCGAAGACACTGGACAAAGTATAGTGAAGTTGGCCAGCAATGATCCTACAAACATGTCAAAGATAAGAAAGAAGATGAAGACTCGACATGTCAATTACCGAACATACATTGGAAATTCGGTAGGCAAATGTTCTTTGTGGCCACCATGAATGAACATCAGGTATGATTTTTGTATATTTTGTATATTTATTTGTTTTTATTTTAGTTTATTTTTATTTTCAAGTGTGTTTGAGTTAGTTTTATTTTTGTTAGAGTCATGGGATTTTTTTTATATATGAATTGAATTGCAAGAATAGATTGCCCCGTCCGTACTCAATCTCCATTCGGGTGGGGACAATCTGGGAACTACTAATGTTTGCAGGTATCCCGATTTGTTTTTTTTTCTCTTCCTTTTGTTTTAGGATTGTTTATCGGTCGCGAATGAAATGCTATACGACCAGATTTGGAGGAACCGAACAAGACTCATATGCGAGTACTGCTTATCCAGGGGAATCTGTTCCTTTATCTTTGTTGTACATTACTTTTATTTCTACTTTATTTTATTCCTTAGCTCACATTGAGGACAATGTGTCGTTCAAGTGTGGGGGTGGGGAAATTTCGTTTTTATTTATTTTGAGTCATTAAAAAAATTAAAAATTTAAAAAATAAAAAAAATGTCCTAAAAGCGGTCTGATCGGGCATGAAAGCGACTGTTTCAATGCTTTCATTCTGTCTCTGCTTGTGGTGTGTGGGTCCTTAATCATGGTCCAATTCTTTAGAACAGACATATGAATCGTTTTCAGCAGGTATTTTAGAGAAAATGTTTAGAATTGCCCGATTAGGTTTAACGAGCTGTCGGTAATAAATGCATGCACACATCGGTAACCCATTTCCACACTTTGGTGAGATCTTGAGCCTACTAGATGATAGATTGATTCATATATATTTTCATTTGTTGAGTGTAGGCCATATGTTTCTCTGTTGCAGAACTTGTGTGATTTGATACATGCCGATGTTGTAGACTAGATATGCACATAGATGATAAAAGGCAATTTAGGTTTTCCCTTTTTCTGTTGATACCCACTTATTTGTTATGTGTTGACCCATTTACCTAAAAATCACCCTTAGTAGCCCATGTTGAGCCTATACCCTTTCATTTGATTAAACCTATTACCCAAATTGACCTGTTTACCTTTGTGCAATAAATTGATGACATCCATTGTGTTTATGTTTTATTCAAGTGATTGAGTTATGTTTAAGTTGTGAAAGAAAGAAAAAAAAATATATAAAAAAGTGAAAAAAAAGAGAAAAAAAAAGAAAAAAAATAGAAGTATGTGTTATGGGTCAAATATGCCCAAAGTTGTGTGATTATTGTATTATGGTGCTTAGTGAATAAGGATGGTCATTCAAGCGTGTTGAAACCTTTGTTTTTAAACCAATTGTTAGCCAAATCTATCCTACCTTTACCCGAAGCCCAAAACCCGTAAGTCCTTTAGATATGTGCATTGTCTATAGTTGAGGTTTGATTGTCATACAAGTCTATGCTAACAGAGTTACATGTTTGGTTTTGAGTGAATAATACTAGCGCATTACATGCTAGTCCAGATATTAAACCGAGTGGAGTGAAAAATTGTGAGGGGTGTGTTGCATGAGAATAAAAGCCGAAAGCATGTTAGACTTAGTTGGGTGAGTTCTGTTTTCAAAATTGTGCCTCATGGTTGCCTGTTGAATTAACACATCTAATGATGATCTATGAATGGGGTATGACTTTGGACCCTAACTAGTGCATGGCGGGGGCGTTTGAGGTATTTGTTACTTGTTCGTGGTAATGTTTTGAGCAGATTTGCTTGAGGGCAAGCAAAAGGTAAGTGTGGGGTGTGATGTGTTGCCAAATGCATCACATTTAGATATTATTTTTGTATAGTTTTTAATCATTTTACGTTCGTTTATATCGTGTCTTAGATACTTATTTGTGTCTTGGTGTTTAAACAGGTGTTCATGGGCTAAAATGAGTAGAAAAGAGCTTAGTTGGAGAGGAGACGAGCATTCGATGAAATTGGAAATCGAAAAAGAAACAAATCTGGAAGAACTGAAATTAGAGACCCTCTAATTTCAGTAAAGGTTATTCGCGGGTCTCCAGGAAGTAAAATAAAAGAAAATGACGATTTTACCCTTAATGAATTTCGGTAATTACTAAAGATGCCCCCGCGACATTTTTGGTTGTTGGAGACTCTCTAATTCCAGAAATAGTTATTCATGGGTCTCTAATACCTTCCAGACCAACAAAAAGCCCATTTTCTTGGTAAAAACCTAATCAGCCGTTTTGAGACATCATCTTCGACTTCCAGAGCTTCTAAGGGACGATTTTGAAGTTTTTTTGCAGTTCCTTTCATTCCGGTTGATGCCAGAGCAATCCAGAACAAGTTTTGAAGCCGAAATCATGATTATGAGCGGCTAAACATCCTGCGGTTTCTCCGGGTGAAAGATTCGGTTATTTTGTAAGGACTTTTCTGTATTAAACTTTATGCTAGGATCAGGTTTTGTGAACATACTTATGTGTCTTTGAATCTGGTTGTATGTTTGACTGATTTGAACAGTTTGACTGACTTACACAATTACAATTCGTTATCGTTTCTTGGTTTTCTTGCACTAGGAATAATTTAACCTTGTGATTTGTGTTTTGATGTTGAATTGGGTTGAACAACTTAAACAGGATCATGTCTATGTGATTGCCTAGCTAGGTTAATTCAGATTGTCTTTACAGTTACCGCGTCAGAAACCCGGAGTGACCGTTTTTCCATATTATTGTCTTTTATAAAACTCTATTATCACTCGTTTTGCAGCACTGCAGCACTTTTACATTCAACTTCATAAAAATTACTTTAGTTAATCTTAATTTAATTAGAAATTAGTAACTTAGCACTTTCCACAAACTCCCTGAGGTTCGACAACCCTACTTCCTATACTGCAGTCAGTTGTAGCTAAGGAGTAGTTTTTATTTAGTTTTTGATTAGCACTTCGACACGCGATCAAGGGCCCACTTTATTACCAATCACTTTATCAACTTTTGACCCCTCTTTATTACAAGAAATTAAAGACTCATGGCAATCAGATGATAAGTTGAGAGACAACCTCAGTCAACTGCACGGGGGTAAAATATTCATAAACTATTCATGGGATGGGCAGTTATTGACAAGAAAAGGAAGGATTGCAGTAGGAAAGGTAAATGAATTAAGACACAAGATATTTTTCCTGAATCTAATACTGCAAGTGCAGACCACTCTGGAGTACATGTAAACTTGCAAACAATTAAACAATTTTTTCACTGGAAGGGGTTAAGTAAGGATGTCAGGCAATATGTGAGAGAATCTGAAGTTTGTCAGAGGAGTAAAGCTGAAACAGTTGCTTCACCAGGCCTACTTCAACCCTTACCTACACCTAAATACATTTTTTCAGACATCTCTATGGATTTTATAGGTGGCCTACCAAAATCAGGAGGGAAAGATACAATATTGGTTGTGGTTGATAGATTGACCAAGTTTGCTCATTTCATTGGCCTATCCTATCCTTTTAGTGCTGCTACAGTTGCTCAAGTGTTTTTAGATCAAGTCTTCAAGCTTCATGGTTGGCCTGATACCATAGTATCAGATAGAGATCCTATTTTTGTAAGCAATTTCTAGAAAGAATTTACTAGATTGCATGGTGTATCCTTAGCCCTATCCACTGCCTACCACCCATAGACAGATGGCCAAACTGAAGTGGTGAATAGATGTTTAGAAAGTTACCTCAGGTGTATGACTATGAGCAACAATAAGGAATGGTTCAAGTGGATGCCATTAGCTGAATGGTGGTATAATTCTAGCTATCATTCAACTATAAAGATGAGTCCTTTTGAAGCTTTGTATGGCTATCCTCCTCCAACCTTTATTCCATATATTCCAAAAGATGCTAAAGTTGCATTAGTGGATGATCTATGTAGAAACATGGAAGAAATGATTAAAGTACTAAAGGTGTCCTTAGATAGATCAAGCCAAAAACAGAATGAAGTAGTTCTCTGACCCTTACAGATCTGAAAGAAATTTTGAAGTGGGCACTTGGGTCTATGTTTAGGTTCATCCCTATTGCCAAGCTACAATGAGGTACACTAAACACAATAAGTTGTCTTCCAAATATTTTGGCCCTTTCCTGATTCTAGAGAAGATTGGAGCAGTTGCCTACAAACCTGATTTGCCTAATGATGTGTTAGTCTACCCTACATTTCATGTATCCTTATTAAAACAAGCTCCTGGACCTCCTACACAAGTGATTCCTTTTCCTACTGAACCAAAGTTCAACCTAAAACCAGCTGCTATTTTGAAAAGAAAATGGGTCAAGAAGGGATATAGAGCTTCAATGCAAGGTCTGATTCATTGGCAATGTACTTCACCAACTGATGCAACTTAGGAAGATTTACAAGAATTAAAGCTTCGATTTCCAGATTTCAATGTTGATAATCAGTCTTGAGGACAAGCCTTTGATAGAGGGGAATGTATTGTTAAGATAGAAATGGTTGTTACTAGTTCAGGGGGTGATGTGTAATAATGTCATAGTTGTAATATGGTAGTTGAAAGTATTAAGGACTAATAGTGTCAAGTTTGTAATCTGTAACTAACTCATTTGGCTATAAGTTTGAATAAGAAATGGGAGGGAAGATATGTTTGAGCTGAATTCTTTCTCTTTCTGATTTCTATCATAACAGGGCAACACTGTCGCAAGGCGGCAAGGCCAGTGGCGATTGGCAATTACTTGAACAGAAGCAACAGGTAGAGGCAATCTACGATTATGAATTGATCAAGTTTGTTTCTTAGTTGTTTGAGTGAATTATTTGATAAGTATTGTGAACCATTCCTAATATGTAACTTATTATATATAATTTAATTAACAGACTAACAACATTAAGAGATTATCGTGACTAAAACTCTAATAGAAATCAAGCATAAACAAAAGGACACAAGCCCAACGTGCTTTGTAAAGTGAATTCAAGATAATACTCTTTTTCTGCTTAAATGTGTTTGCTAATTTGGTAGATGTAATAATACATTGTGTAGGTCTAGAGTAAATTATGTATGCTTATACTTTAGGGCCTAATTTTCTAGTCGTACAAGATATGCAAATATTTTAAGACGACCTTAACGACAGTCATGGATATAATTGGCCTCTTGAAGAGTTTGGGATATACGCTTGGAGTTCCATGAAGGTAATTTTGTTACTTTAACTTAGCCACAACTCTCTTCAAATCTGCCCCTCTAGCTTATGTGTGAGGTAATATGAAATGTGAGACAAATTATAACTATTAGTTAAACCATGTCATCGATTGTAGGATATTATTTAATATTTAAATCTGTAATAAAATACTGACATTAGTTAAAAATGTGACAGAAAAATTATATTTATATTTTTTAATTAATAGAAAAAATAATAATTTATGAAGTAAAATATTATAAGGGCCATATGTTTGGTATGAGATATATAATGGAATGTAGAAGTGAATGTGAAATAGACAATACACATAAATAGATCGTTACTATTCTATTGTTTCATTTGGTTATCCTTATGAAAATAGAATAAATCATTAATTTGGATGAAGAAATTGAATATATTTCACTAGCTTTTATCTCGGGAGCGTCCCGGGTTGAAATATCTAATATGACATAATAAAATATTTAATATGACAACTTAATTAATGACTTGCAAATATATGATTAATGATTAATATAATTATTATTATTATTATTATTATTATTATTTATTTTTAACAAATCTCTGCCATAAGTTATCATATTCAAATACAAAAAAAAAACGAATCTCTGCGCCGGAGTATAAATCTAGTGTCATTACAAAATATTATATAATGTCATTAGTATAAGGGTTATGTGATGCGTTAAAAATTAAACCCACAATTTTTTTTATTTCTATTCTTTGAATGGACTGTGATATTGAAATGGAATAAATCACATTATAAAATGATTTATTCCATTGTATGATACCAATTTCATTCTCTTAAAGTGATCCATTTCATCATGTCTTCAATACCCCATACCAAACACTAAATAATATTAATTAATCATTGCATGTCGTGTTTGTGCCTAATTTCTCGTTTGTTAGTTTGAGTTGAATTGACGGTTTTGAAAAAAAAAATGGGTTGAAGATTGTATAAAGATTGGATAGAAATTGGAAGAAAATTTTACTGTAAATGAATTAACTTATAGAATTATCTATTTTATAATGAGCCAACGACTTTTTTCACACATGTCGATCGAGCCCTCCCGACGATCATCTAATGCCCCTCTAGAAGAAAAAGAAATGTTACATTCTTTTAACTATTTTCTATAATCATGTGATTAAAGTTTTGTAAGGACAATACTTATTGGCTTTCTCATTATCTAAAATGTCTACTAGGAAGATAATTATGAAAATCTCAAATCTCATTTACTCATAGTGTAAATTAGTAAGACTCTGGTTTTTGTATGTTAATTTAAAACAATTTTTTTTCTTTATTTTCATAAAATTTTCTTTTTTGTTATAGCTGTAAAATTGAAAAGGACACAATATTTTTGAAAAATCAATTTTGATTAGATCCCTCTGTCTCATGGTCTTCAATCCACCACACCCTTTCTTATATGGACAAAAACTGAAGTATTCTGCACCTAACTATAGTTGTTCTCATTCTCTCTGCCAACCCTTCTCTCTCTCTCTCTCACACACACATTTTTTTAGTGTAAGTGATTATCAATCACCACTAAAAGTATAAGCATGGAAGTTGTAAATATGAGAGATCATAACCTACAAAATGATCAAAACTACATGAAGAAACTAGAACCAACAACACTACTACAAGAAACCATCCAAAATCCATCTCCACCACCACCACCAGCCACCGCATCGCCACCGTCGTCATCGACATCTCCCACCCATGAATTCTCATTCACCATTTCTCTCAACCCTAATCCACCATCAAAATCCACACAAGATAGTCACAAATACCACACCACTCACATTAATAATAACAATGACAACCAGCACCATAGCTTAACACCACCACCAGAAGCGTTGACCGCCATTGACCTATCTCCAGCCGATGACATCTTCTTCCATGGCCACCTCCTCCCTCTCCATCTCCTCTCTCATCTCCCTATATCCCCTCGCTCTTCAACAAATTCAATGGACAGTTTTACCCTCCCCATGAATAACATTTTAAAAGACCATAACAACCCTATTGGAAACACTAGTTTTCATTACCATCATCGAAACACCTTCTCTGAATTCAATCTACCCAACAAAAATGTCACTCAAACAAGACCAAAGTCTAAATCTTTCTCAATCTTTAGCCGACCCAAGTGGAAAAAAGGATCACTTGATGAAAAAGAAGTAGACCATGATAATAATAATCAAGACCAAGAAAGACACAACTCCTCCAAGAAAAAGCTCAAACAAGAAGTGGCTCAACTCATCAAACGTTACATGAAAATGGTGAGGCCTTTTATGTCATTTACAAAGGCAAAACGGCCGAATACCGAGTTTAACCAGCAGCCGCATTCGTTCTCTGGGAACTTAGTGAGCTCTAGAACTAGTCTGCCTTTGGAGATGAATAGAAGTGACAGGAAAAGAGGGAAGTATTCAGCTCCAGTGTCCATGAGGACATCTCCAACCAATAGTGGGATACTTCTTGCTTCAGGAACTGTAAGTCCAGCCATAAGCACAACTAGTGATAGCACCATGGAAGAGTTACAAGCTGCCATTCAAGCTGCTATTGCTCATTGTAAGAATTCCATTGCCATTGAAGATAAAGTTCAAGGTTAAAACTAAATACATATTAAAAAAAAACTTGGCCCTTTTTATTCAATTTTCACAGTATAATGATCACTTGTTAATTGTTGTTGTATATAATAATCTTGTTATATATGTATGTATAAGTGATTTTATAATTTAAAACGTATCATTATATTTGTTCTGGTTGTATACATGAACATAAACAATAAAACAAATCAGTTTCAATATTAAATTGGATAAAAAAACAAGGTTTCTGGGATTTGTGTTGGCTGCTAAAGATATTGTTAAAAGACAGAACCCATGTAGAATATATTTTCTATATATATGAACTTTTGTATATAATATTGTATTGTAATGGAATAGTGTTTTCATTAACGATATATCAAAATTTAAAGTGTGGCTTCAATCGATATTATATCCATGGGAGGTGGAGGACCCAAATTCTCTGGTTTGAAAAATGCAATTTGCTGTATTACCAGTAAACGACTAACGTCATGTGTTTGTGGAGCCACTATATTATTATTCAAATACATTTTCATATTTCCAGTCAAATTAAAGTGTTATTATCAAGAAAATAAAACAAAATTTTATCCTTTTTTTAGTGTTATCGCCTTATAATTTCTCGTAGTTTCATTATTGCTATTGGGAAATTATTTACTCTTTTCCATCTTGGCTGGCTTTATACACTTCTCATTACATTTTGATAAAATTCCATGTATAAGCCACAATTTGTTCGCCATATTGTTAATAGAAAACCGTTTTTTTTTTAATTTGTTTGACTATTATTTCACTAGGATGCAATGAATTATATACAAATGAATTCATAATTTTGAATCCATTTGATATGAATATTTTAATTAATCAACTGTCTTTTATATATGTAATTAAAAGCGTTGAATTAAATATAGGGTATGTTTGGCAAAGAGCTTTTAGGAGCTTCAAACTTCAAACTTTTAAGAAAAAAACTTCTACTCAATAAAAAGTCTTGTTTAGTTGAAGAAGCTGGAAGCTTTTAGGTTAGGAGAAAAAGCTCTATAGTGAAAAGCTACTAGTACTAGCGTTTAAGAAAAAAATCCTACAAGCTACAAGCTTTTAATTAGTAATGACACAAATACACATTCTATTATAAAAATAAAATAAAAATCTTCCTTACAAGCTTTTAATTATGCTTATTTTGGTCATTTGATACATTTTATTAAAAGCTACAGCTACTCTGCCAATTAAACACCAAAATATATTTAAAAAACTTTCACCTACCAGCCACCAGCTAGTTTTGCCAAACATACCCATAGACTGATAAATCATTTCCAAATTAATGTTAATAAATAGCATGTAACTTCTCTCATTAATCTTTATAAT
The DNA here is from genome assembly GCA_030844895.1 of Ambrosia x helenae. Taxonomy (NCBI): domain Eukaryota; kingdom Viridiplantae; phylum Streptophyta; class Magnoliopsida; order Asterales; family Asteraceae; genus Ambrosia; species Ambrosia x helenae. The sequence continues at coordinate 90,789 of JAUTDX010000875.1, forward strand.
ATGCATTTGTTTATATTTTTTTTCTTTCCTAAAAAAAATAACAAATTTACATTTTTTTAACATTTAACTTCAGTTTGAAAACACGCGTTTTTAAATGAAGTTAAATGTTAAAAAAAGAATAACAAGTTTACATGTTTCCTTTGTCCACAAAGATGAAATGTCTAAACCATCAATCATTACTAACTTGTGTGTGGAATAACTTGACCGGAGCGTCTCTTTCTTTAGGCTCATGCTGTATAATTAAATTAGGATCCTTTCTGTTAAGGAAAATTGTCTTTTTGCCTTTGATCCTGTGTATATGTGCTTGCAGTTGTACATCACAAACTTTAGTGACAATCTCAAAATCTCCCCCACAACCAAATCCAGGGGGTTAATTATATATTGAAAATATTAAAAGTTTCTTTGAGTAATCTATATCCATATTTGTGCAGTCATTTCACTTATAATAACTTTGTTAAATTTGACACAACATTATTAATTTGGTACAAACTAGGAACGCAATAATCCGTAATAGTTAATGCCCCGTAAGAAGCATTTTTCGCCTTTTTTTTCTTTTGATATTATACTAGAAATGTCCGTCTCTCTTCATGCCCCTAGCTATAACGCCTAGAGGGACGGTGTTGGGTGCGTTATTAAACACATTCATGCTTTTATAATACCAACTAGGATTTCTGCCGCGCGCGTTGCGGCGCGCGGCGGTGATTTCTGCTTTATCTTGAACTTTTTCTTTACTCCAAAACTGATTAAGCGCAAAACTGATTAAGAACATCAAATAAGGCTGTTGAAATTAAAAAAATTAACCACGACCACCTGGTCTCGAACCCAAGATCTCCTATTGCGAAAATGCATCTCATACCACTACACCACCAAACCCATTTGTGTTTTAATATGAAATAGATTATACCTAACATTAAATATGGCTGTTGAAATGAAAAAAAAAATGCAACTTGACAGGATTGAACTTGCAACCCTTTATTTAACAAAATGGACCTCAAACCACTACACCACTAACATAATTGATGTTTAAATATGAAACCAATTGTATTTATTATTAAGTAAAGCTGTTAAAATGAAAAAATAAATAAGTTGTCCCCCCTAGGGTTCGAAACTGGGACCTTGGACAAAAAAACCTCACCACTAATCACTCCACCACCAACACATCTTGTTTTTGAAATGAAACCATAGATATATATTATTTAACAAAGTATATATAATAATGGGCCAAAGCTAGTAAAATGAAAAAATAAATAAGTTGCCTCCCCTAGGGTTTGAACCTAAGACCTTGGGCAAGAAAACCTCATTACAAACTACTCCACCACTAACACATCTTGTGTTGAAATGAAACCATATATAACTATATTACTTAAGAAAGTTGGGGGAAAAGATAAAATATATATATATAATCATGGCCCACCAAAAAACACTGTTGATGAACAGTAAATAATGGTTTCAAATTAATACATATTAAATTAGAAATCGTCTAAAACAACCTGATGGAAAACATGAATTAGTTGCAATTAGTAACTATTTATGATGATTTATGACAGGTAATAGTTAGTTTGATATAAACTAGTGGTAATGCCCGCGCGTTGCTGCGGGGGTTATTTATTTTTTTTTGGCGCGCATTGCGTGACGTGTAATTGGGTATCCTACAAAAGTACTTGTGTTTTTCGTTTTATAGCATGACTATATAGTGGCGCTTATAACTTAAATGTTTGTGATAGTATAAATTTAAACAACTTATTAGAATGATTATGTATATAAGGATGACGCATCATAAATTAAAAAAAAACTCAAAAGTCAACCATGCCTTCATATAAATTTGGAAATGTTACGTGATATATCATAAATGAAACTTTATGTATGCATACCATCTTGCAGAAGTGTGGACAGACTCTGAGACCCATAACCACTTATTGAAGTATTGGGACAGATCAGCCCAAATTTTAATTAGCAAACTGAACATTTGTCTACATGTATTTCTAAAGTATGAACGGTTTTCTACTATTCCACTTTACAGTTAAGCAAAACTCGATATCAATAGTTACAACTTATTAAATGGATAGATATCGCAATGAATAACTATATCTTTTTTAGTAACAAGATATCTATGCATAACCTCCCATGTAGCTCTATTTGAAACAATATCGCCTGATGCAAGAGCCCTTTGCGCATCTTGCTTAAAAAAAGCCTTCTCTTTGAAGTACCTTGCGCCTACGAGACATGCTCACCCTTTGCACCTTGAGTACACCTAGCGTCTTCGACTACCTAATGTGTGATACATGCATTGATCTGTAGATTCATTTCAAGTGTGTATGTTATTAATATGCTATATTGAGCAAATAGTTATATCTACCTGAATTGAGGAACAATCTTTCCTTTTCCCATCTTAAGTTCCCACAATCAAAACCTGCATATAAGAAGAAACTTTTATATTATAGATTATATGAAGGGGTGTTTGGGATATTTTTTTGTTATTTAACGTTGCAATAATCATATAATTAGATATTTGAATGTGTGGCAAGTCTTAAGTGTTAAAGAAATCGATAGACAAAAATTGGCCAAAATGTCAGATTGAAATTAGAAAAGTAGGTAGTTTAACTTTCTGTTATATAATCAATTTTGTTAGAGCTGGGATGAAAACGAACTATCCAAACTTGCGTTGGTTAATTTTAGTTTGTTACTAAAAGTATATACAAAAATAATTATATATGTATATGAACTAATTAATGTATAATAAACAAGCCAAGTTCAAGCATGAAAAACTACTCATGAGCCAAGCTCAAGCTATAGAAATAGAGATCAAAGCAAGCCAAGCTTGGGATCAGGTCAAGCTCGTTTACACCCTAATTAAAATATCAAACAACATAACATATCCAAACACTATGTCATGCATTGTGTTTTATTTAGTTGGTTACTCATCGGATTATTCCAAAATGCTTAATCACTTCCAAAATAGAATCCCATGTTCATGCACACATTAAAGGGCGTTACCATCTTAAAATCTTCAATAATGTCAGCCAGTATTTCATCTCAAGGGGCAGTTTAGCCCCGCCCTTATTATTTCCATGTACAAGTGCAACAAGTTTGACTGTAGTGTTTAAAAGAAACTTGAGACCAGGTTTTCGTGTACCAACAAAGAAACCCAAACCAAGGCATCCTGCCCCAACTAAGATAGGAGTGAGCCATGTGACATCCATCATATCCGAATTCAAATCAACACCTTGCCCTTATATTCAAATTGAGGAAATTAATATTTTTAGCAGTTGATGAATTAGAACCTACAACGAACCTTATAAGCAATGCAATGACTATTAGTTGAATTTGCAAATAAAAGTTGTTGTTACTTGCATTTTAGTCAATTCACATTTTAAGCATTTCAAAATTCCCAAATAACCTTTTTGAATCAAGAATTTAGTCAATTTGAGTTTACATTTTACTACGCATGAGGTGGTGATGAGAAGATATGTACGCATTTGGGCTCATCAAAATGGCAATGTTTCTGTTTTGTTCTTTATGGTATGTAAATTAACATTAATTTATTTTCTTACCCGGTTTCACAAAAAGAAAACATAAACAAGGAAAAAATAGTCACTAAACGGTGTCGTAAGACAAATAATAAAGCTAAAAAACACTACACTACCCTCAATTCAAATCCATACCCAACCCACGTCTCATAATTCCAAAAAACTCCACCGCCTTCCCATCCGAACAACCACCCTCCTCTACTGCACGCCCACCGGGCCCACCAAGCCACCACCATTTTTCACCACCATGGCGTGGTGACTGGTGGTGTTCTCTGACACACCAGCATGAAGCAGCTCCAACTTCCTTCCAACAAACAACTGATGTGATGACAATGGAGTTTTTGATAAACCAAAGGAGCAGAGTTCTTACCTCCAAAAGTCGAATGGAACGAATGAATCAGAGAAGGAGAGCCCCGAATGTGTGACTTAGGATGAACGACGAACGTAACTGGTGGTGGCGGACAAAGGTGCGATGACGGCAAACGGAACCAAAAGTGGTGGCCGTGAGGGGTTTGTGTGTCTGTGTTGTTAGCGAGGGTATACTTATACGGTTTAAAGGAACCCATGAAACGAACGTTTATCAGTTTCAACATATCAATCATTAATCCAATTTATTGCGGCTTACAGTTTTCAATGAAGGAAGAACAAGGGTTTCAATTCATTGCCTTTGAATTCGACGGTTTCAAGACTTAATAGAATCAACTATAGTTTTTCTTTTCTTTTCTCTAATACTCTAATTGTGTACTATATATGCCATTCAGTGAAACTTCATATCCCATAAGTGAAAGGGGAAGGGAAGTATACGATGGGTTAGGAACATATGGAGGAGTTGAGGATGAAATTATTGTCCGTAGACTTTAAGGTAGGGGAACATAATGAGCAGGGGAGTTACAGTGATTAGTGAGTTATGAACCAGCATTAGCATCTTCACATGTGAATTATGACTTGCATTGTTACTTTGTACAATTGGTATTAAAAGTGATACACAAGGGTATAAATGGAACAAAGATGGTAAAAATTTGGAGATTACACATGTGGCTTTTGGGATGCCATCTTAACTTTGTCAAGTTGGACATCTTTGCCCATTGCTCCCTTTTTATAAAGGAGGAGAGGTGGCTAAAATAGTCACTTCATGTCAATTTTAAGATGGCATATCAAGAGTCATAAGTCTAATCTCAAATTTTTACCCTATTTCTTCCTTTTATATACCCATGTGTACCACATTTTATAGCAATAGTACAATCCCAACTTGCCTGCTCCTCTCTTCATCACTGTCAGTTATTATTAGTGAAACCTCCATTGTAATTGAATGTCATAAGACCCTCCATTAAATTAAATTGAATACAATTTCAATACCATCAAGTCTAAGACGCTCAAGCTCTCCGCCCCCTTCTTCCCATTCAATTAACCTCAAATCCCTTCAAATCCCCACCCCTTCACCGATTTAAGACGCTCAAATTCTGTGATTTGATTGTCTGCTTGTTTTGTTGGTGGATGGACAAACTGGTATGTAGTTTCTATATATTGTTTATTCATGTATTAACAATTACCCTTAATTTCCATCTGGTTGTTCTTAGGTCTGGTAACTCAGACGCATATCCTGTGAACTGAGCTCTAGGTTATTTAAAGATATAGGGTTTCATGATTCTGGAGCTGATGGTGGTCATGATGGTGATTACTCAGGTAACTACCAAAACTCCTTTTTTGCTCTGTTTTTATACATCATATAAATTACTTACAACATTTAATTACTTTGATATACTGATGTGTTTGGGTTAACGAGCTCCTGTTTATAATTTTATTTTAAGTCTGATAATTGTTTGCTTATTTAGGATTTTGATTTGGCAGGAAGATAGAGAATCGTTTTAGGTGGGTTTTTTAAAATGTTATAACCATCCTGAATCCACAAACCTTTCAGCAGCAAATTCATAACACAAGCATTCGTTTTTCGATTGAGAAACGGCTTTATTTAGATCCGTCACTGGCGGCGGATAAGCCCTGACCTTTCTCTAATCTTTAACTGCCCTGACCGTGAACTGATCCGCGCCTTTGCCTAACCATTTCCAGCCTTCCCTAGAACCTGAAAAACAAACGTTTCCAATAATTTCGCTGCACTGCAGCGTTTCGGACTCAGGAAGTTTAGTGTTTAGCTTTAATTGCTTCTATAACTTGATTTTATGGACAGGTTAGATAACGGGTCAAATGGGTAACTTTGTACATATAAACTTTATATTGGAACAAAAATGACCATTTTCTTTGAGTCGTTGAATTTGTGGACTTTGAGTCGTTGAATTTGTGGACTTTGTGTTGTACATTGTTCTACTGTTGTATTTGGCAGCATATGTGCAAACATTATTTAGTATCAAGCTGACAAAAGCACCTAAAGATGAATGTTGAATGTTCATTTAAAGCTCAACGGTTGAATATAATTGGCACACGTCCTCAAACAATAACTGAAACATCCTATGTCTTTTACCAATTCAAGAAGCAACAAGGAGAAGTATTCTATCAAGGAAATGTAGGTACAAGTGGACCACATATTGTGACTTTGGCAATTCAGGAATACACGAGGTATGCCTTCCGGCTCAAACACATTCAAATATGATTATTTGTATTTTTAATTTTCCAATTGTTGCTAATTGTTAGTAAAACAAAAGCTAAACCCTTTGAGTTTTGTGTTTAGTGCATTGTGCAAGTCTGATGGTACTTTGAGATCTTAAAGTAGCTAAAGATCGGTCTAACTATGAAAAAATGATTATGGAGGTACCCCCAATCAGTAACTTTGTCCAATTAGATAACCCATCATGTGACCTAATGATTCAAGTGTAGTGATCAATTTAGCATGTTTATTCAAACACCTCGTAAACTTAACATCAGTTATGGGTTATTTTATGCAATAGTGCAAATGGGTCATGATGTTTAGGATTCTTTTAGATGAAACAGATCCAACTTTAATTCTTAAATGGTGGATACTGATAGAACCTAAAGTTTGTTCGAAAAAAAGGAGAAAACTTTTGTTCTCTTATGAGTCTTAAAGTACATGGCATTTAAAAAGTTATAGCGGATAATGAAATTTACAATATTTAAAATACAAATAATGAACTTGGAAGAATAGTGTGGCTCATGCTGGAAAAAAGATTATATATATACACACCTTTTTAACTCTATATAGCAAAGGAGTCTCATCAGGATGCAAAACCTACATGTTGATTCTTGTTAGTGATTATAGAAATGCTTAGATTGCATTATAAAAACCTAGCTAGCTTGTTGTTTTTCAATGATGAGAAAATGGATGAGAAAATGGTCCCTATACCTACATAAATTGGTTGATGAGACATAAGTTTTTCAATGATGAGTTATGTTATGTTTTGGTTCTTTCAACTTACTTACCATTGTCAACAATGTCATATGTAAAACTCCTTACACAGTATATCATATATGTATAAAGTTTAAAGTAAGCTACAAATAAAATTAATCAAATCATAATCGTAATAACGGTGAAATTAAACTATAATACAAGTTCTATATAACTAATAATATATATTTGTTATCTACACTATTTTAAAGTATTAAGTCTGAGTATGTTTAGTTTTATTTTTTGAGGATCAACTAATTATAGTTTTAATTAAAAACAAAACAAAAAACTATATGATCAAGTGATGTCAAAGGTAGAAAAGCCTAAATCAAATGCAATTTACAACGGTTTTAATACTAATAAAGCTATGAAACATCTTCATCATTCTCACTACCATTTAAATTTCTGTTGTGACATGTGAATTAGCCTTTTAACCACCTCATAGTTGTAGGCCACATAATCAACTATCTATTTTAATCAACCTACCATAAGCAAGGTACTGAGGAAGGATATCTACAATGAATCTCTAGCCTACCTTGTCTTTAATGTGTTATTCTTGTTAGACATGCAACAACTTCAACCTGGCTCCTCAAACAATAATTACAAGTTATTATTCAATATACTAGCATATGATTCTTCTTTAATTTGGTTTAGGATGTTTTATGCGGTTTATGTTCCACCCCTTGGCATGATGATTGATTTATTTTTTTATAAAAGAAACTAAGAAACAAGAAACCAAAGCTGGATTTTGTTTCTTTGCCTTTTTTTTTACTTTTGATCTTTACCAAAATCAACCAAACTAAAAATAAATCTCATTTTAATGATTTTTGGATACAAGGTTCACAGCCAATTTAAGCTTCCTCTATAAGAAAATGCAACATTTGTAGATAAGAGAGAAATTAAAAATACATCCATCTTTTGCAGCCAGGTATGTGCACCGGCCAGTTTGACATGTATTAAACCAGGTAAAAAGTTTCTAATGAAACCACTATCAACTAATTTATTAACACCAGTTTTTATCTTTTAATAGAGTAAATTGAAAATTTTCAAAAAATTCTCTACTTGCATCCTCTTTACAGCTTCGCATTGTTCTTGAGGGTGTTGACAAGGCTAGCAATAGAGCTTTTTGAAAATCTATGTATTATTTAAAGACAACAATATATTTTGCATGGAAATATACATCGTGATGGATATTGTAATAGCATATTGTTGCCACAATAATTTTCTTGTTCCAAAGGATATCTTCCCTTTTATTTTCTTTCAATTTTATTTGATGTGTTTATCTAAAACTTCACTTCTTTGTCTAAAGTGCAGCAACTATTCGCTCCTCCCGATGTGCAATGATATGTTTAACCAAAGTATGTGGAGTGGAGTGCAAATATGCTGGAATATGAAGGCAGGAGGAAACTGGAGGCCACTTAACTACAAGCAAAGGAGAGTTACTTGAAGCTTTGGACAAACAATGTAGCACTGGCTACTAATTCAAAGGCCATATCAGACAATTTTACTGGGAAGGTTGGTCTAAATAATAGATTCATTAACAGTCTCTTCCTTTCCTCTAATAAAATAATTCATGATGGGTTTTATCCATTTCTTAAAATCTATATAAAATTAAGTTATGGTTAAAGAAACAATATGTTACAGCAATTACAGTAATAATCTTCATTTTGAATAAAGCGACTTAGAAGGATGTTACTAGCATGTATGTATGACATGCATGTAGACACGTATAGTTTATTTAACTTTTGATGTTGCAAAATTACTTTTATTAGTTTTGTGTTTTTTGCTTAGGACTAGCTGAACATTTGATGTTGCAAATTTTACTAGATGACATCTATATTCATTAATGAAAATTTTACTAAATGGTGCCATTTTTTTGCTTATTGAAGCACTTTTATTTTATTTCAGGTTCACGAATTTGTTCACAAGCATCATCTTTCTAATATCATATGGTTTATGGGAAGCTTGGGATGTTCCAGTAAGGATAATCCTTCCTGGCTCCAACAACATGCCACAAAGATTTGTAGGTTTAAACCAAGATCACAAGTTTAGGCCAAGCTTCAATGCTTTACAAAAAGCATATAAAGCACCTTCAAAAGGTACCTGAGTATCACAAGGACATTGCAAAAAAACTGGGGATGTAATAGGTGTGAATTGAGAGCGGGTCAAACATAGTGAAGTTAATGCTTTTTACATTTTAAGAAACATGTATAAAGCAGAGACTCTATGTCAGTACTTGGCCCAATAACTCACCCTATATAAACATGTATAGGGAAACCTTCCACACCTTCTACGTGGGTTTCCTATAAACATGTATAGGGAAACCTTCTACACCTTCCTACACCTTTTTGTTTTGTCTTGGTAGCGAAAGTGAGTATGGTTTGATATGTTAAAAAAAATATGACGCTTTGAAACGCAGTGACCGACGAAAACGCAATAAAAGACCAAGATTTGATTTGAAGATTTCTTATTGGAATACGAATTGCTATCTTGTTGAAATTTTCGTGATTGACATATGAATATGAATTTGCATTTCTATAAAAAAAATTGCTATAAAAGTGTAAATTAAGACCATCATCAATTAATTTATTTTCTTAGTTTAAAAACTTGAAATTAGTTATGGTTTGTAAACGCATCATAACTAAATTTGATGTCAGTCTGGAAACCCGCCGCAACGCGCGGGCATTCCCGCTAGTAATGTATTATAGATATAGATTATAGATAAGTTAGTGTAAATATACTAGTTTATTATAGATAAAAGTTTTATTTAATAAATAAAATACATAAATACTTTTTATATTTATCGATTTATAACGATCATTTCTACAACAAAATGCCAAAGAAAAATTGTAATCTTAAACTAATCATGAAGATTGAAGCAGAAGTTTTAAAGTTTGAAGATAAAGAGCAATGATGGTGAAAATGATTAGCCAAAGTTGGCCCACCAAAGAGTGTTCTTAACTTTTTGATCATTTCTCCATTATTGAGTAATTATCGTTTATAATTTCCTGTTACAGTATGAAAGATTAGGCTGGTGGGTGTGGAGGAGGGTAATCTTTTGGGGATGGGTCGTTACGTAAGCCGCTATGTTACTGTGGGGTAGGTTTCATCAAGATAGGGATGGAGCAAGGGCGTGAGAGATGGACCTCCCTCACTATTATTAAAAAAAAATGAATTAACCAATCAACAGCCCTGTCCTTTTGTCTTGTGGCCGACGGTTTCGACAGGCCGGCCCTAAGGGGGGCGGTGTGACGAACCAGGCCGGACCAGGGACGCGACCACACCTGGTAGTCTTATAACAAGTATTCAAGAATAATTGTAAAGTGTAAGAATCAATAAAATTGAACTTTATGTGAAAAAACAATTTTTTTTGCTTTTTTTTATAAAAAAGGTATGCGTAAGAATTGGTTCACGAACCGAAACCAAAACTTAACCGAGTCGAAACCGGCTTTTGAAACTAGCCTTACAAACCAACGAAACCGGTTCCAACCTGAAACCGGTTCAAAATGGAATTGGGATAGCAAACCAAACCGGTTCCAATACATTTCGGTTTTTCTAAAAAAACCCGATGTGTGTACCTCTACACATAGCTCAACTTATAACTTTCAATAAAATCATGGGTCCCTAAAATCTTGGGGGCCATAGGCCCTTGCCTCACCTATTTGCACTAGTGAGCCGACCCTATTACACTTATCAATTCCACCATATGTATTACTAACTATGTTACATCCTACATGTTGTATTGCTAATCATACGTACTAACATGGCTGTCTCAGAAAATCCTAAAAATTTATGGGCTTTGGGCGATTAGAAAATGGGCCCTACCATCTTGTAAATGAAACGAGCTAGCATACAATACGTGCTCTTGCTATTATCTTTGCCTTTACTTTTTTATTTGATTTTATATGAAAAAATAATTATAGCAAAAAAAAAAAAAAAGATAACTTTCAAACACTACTACATGATATCAGATGTGTATATAAGTAATGAAATATCGGTAAATAAAATGGTCCAAGTCCAAGCATGTTATGGGGCCAATTAAATGTAGAGTCCAACTCCAAAAAAAAATGGGTCTACCAAGAAAGAAAACTAAAAATATATGCCCAGTAAATGAATAAGAAATCATCGAACCTAGATGTTGCAAGTTGGAAGCATGTGTATTAACCACCAGGCTACACTTTCATTTTTGTTTAAAATGTTACTTATAAGTATTATAATATATATATTTAAAAACTTCAAGCCCTCGAGGAGACCGGGCCTGGGGCTCGACCTCCCCGACCCTACTAATAACCGGCCCTGGTACTATATGTTAACTGTTAAGTTGAGTACGTTTGCACAATTTGTGACCTTGATTCGTTACTAACAACATTGTGAAACCTTGAGAGCATAACAATACTTGGCTTGTATTGCATGCTATTTGAATTGATAAGGAATACATATGATGGAAAAAATGAGCGAAAACCGTTAGTAGGGAGAAACCTGGTATAGTGATCCGCGAACCGTGATTGGCCAGACGTTGCTGTCATGTATACCTCATGTCTCCTATGTGATAACCGCTTAATAAGGATACACTTGTACAACGTCGTTATCCCTTGTACTATTTGTTTCCTTCCAGCTGCCATGCTACCAAGAGTGGGATCGCGTTCGCGGGTGGTTTCTAATGAGCAACTGGTTGTTTAGTGTTTAAGATATGTGTTTGGCCTGGGTTGAAGAGGGTTCAGAACTATATCCCTTTGTTCTTTGTTGTGTTTCTTATGAACATGATTACTAAAATATGAAATGTTTACATTATAGACTCATAATATAGTTTTCAAAAAGTGTATATGTTTTTAACATACATTTTGCAAAAGATTTTTTTTTTTTTAGAAGTGTCGATACTAAAGAAAAAACATAAAAACACATATTTCATTCTCTCGTTAAGAGAAGGAATCAAGTAAAAAACAAAAAAGAATATACTAAATCAATCATGTTTTTTTAAAAAATAAAAAGAAAAACAAAACAAAAGGATTAACCATAAATGTTTTCACACGTAACTCGAACCTCCGATCATCTTCTGTTCTGTTCTGTTCTATTCGATTCATCTGACATCATCATTCGACCCAATTCATAAAACAACGATTCCATCTTCTCCAACCTTTCGAACATAACAGAACACGCCTTCTTTACCCATTTCGGTGTCAATTATAACCCAAACATTTCCTAGAATTAATTAAAAAAGAAGATGCACGAAGAATCTTGAAAACAATGGCGGTGTGTCATTTTATTATTATTATTATTAATAAAATTAATACATTCCATTTGATCCATGTTTGTTCCTTCCTTCGTTCCTTATTTTATTTATGTAATTGAAATTTGATATAATTTCGTAGTAAAGCATCCATCTTTGATTGCAATCACAGTTAGTTAGAGGCGGTTTCCTTATTTTTTTTATAGAAACGTCTAGAGTTTATAACATCTCGTGTAGGCAACTGTTACAAGATTTGTGTAGTGTTCAATAATAATAATAATAATATGTTTGAATTGGTTATGGGATTTTGGTGAATTGGGATAATTTAGGGAGAGATGTATGCTGTAGGGAGGTTAGGTAGCTATATTACTCAAGGGGTTTACACGGTTTCCGGCCCGTTTCATCCGTTTGTGGGGCGGTTGATATCGTTGTGGTTCGACAAGAAGACGGTAGCTTGAAATCGTCTCCTTGGTATGTTAGATTTGGGAAGTTTCAAGGGGTGTTAAAGGCGAAAGAAAGAGTTGTTGACATTAATGTTAATGGGGTTGATGCGGGTTTTAGTATGTATTTGGATCCACGAGGGGAGGCGTATTTTCTACGAGAGGTGGATTTGGAGGATGTGGTTGAAGGGGTTTCGTTGCATTCGTCTTCTTTTGAGGATGTAAGTGGAAAAGAGGAATGTAAGCTTCTGCTTAAGTCGAAAAGTATGGATAGTGACTTTGATCAGTGTGATTCGGTTAGTGATGTCAGCGATGGTGCGGCTTTGTCGAGGACTAGCTCTAAAGGGTCTAGAGTTTTGGAGCATGTTTTAGGGAGTAGGTCTATGAAAGAACGTACTTTGTCGAAAGAAAAGGATGATTCAAGTGTTGGTAGAATGGAACAGTTGGAAAAGGCTGAGATTGCTGCAGACTCATTGGAATCGAGGTGGTCAACTATTCATTCATCGATAAGTAGAGAATCAGGAAGCGATAATGGGGATGTTACTAGTGGAAGACTGGAGACGAGTGTCGTTTTGGATGAACAACATTTTGTAAATAACGATTCAGGGGTTGATCACAAGGTGCCTTCTTCAATGAGTATTGAAGAAAGTCTTGTATCAGATGATGTCGATGGTGTTAATAAAGGTGTTGATGAAAAATCGTGTTTTCTGAAGAGCGTTCAACTACTCAGTTGGATGATGGTAATGAACCGGAAGTGGGATTGATTACAGCCAAGGGGTCTTTAAAAATTGTACCTGAAAGCTATGCAGTAGGTGCATCTAGTCAAGAAGATGCAGCCATCGACGTTCCTTGCAGTTCCGTTGCAGTACCGTTATGTCAAAATGTGGACGCTGATCTTACAAGGGAAGTTGGTGAAATGAATGAAATCAGACTGCCA
>JAUTDX010000876.1:0-59707 GCA_030844895.1 Ambrosia x helenae
GATAACTTGAATTTATGGTTTGATAGTTTGTTTTGATAGCTTGAATTAATGGTTTGTATGAGACCATAAACATCTGTATTTTTGTGATGATGGTTGATTTTTTAGTTGCGTTTCTCTAACGTTTTAATTTTAAGTGGCGATTTATATTACTATGATTGATGAGAAAATGTGGAGAAAAAATAAAAAAAAAAATATATAATATTATTAAAAAACAGCTTTTAGCAAGACAACTTGTCGCGAAATTCCGTCATTACCATGTCATAAAATGTGAAAGTCCTAATCTCGTACTGAAGACCGGTCATCGGTAGAAGGTAATCAAGTTAATCTTTTTTATTTATTTTTTAAATATAAAATTTTGTTTCGACGACCCTTTTAACAACCAGTGGTCGCAATAGCCAAATATTCTATATTCTTGTAGTGTTCAACTAGTGGAAATGCGCAATGTTGTCGAAATTATAGAGGGATTAAGCTACTAGGTAACTGGGTGAGTGATAGAATAGAAACTTAGGTTATGATTAACCAATTTGGTGGTGGAATCAAACTTTGAGCTTCGTGTTCTTGAAGAACAAGGTCTTGAAGTGAGTTTTACATTCATGTACTATTTAGAGTCTACCATGTTTTTAACCATCATAATTTTTTATGTTTTAATATTTTAAAAATAAACTAAATGGTATTCCTATAGTTTTATATAATTAAAAAGTAAATTTAAAAAGTTACGTAATTATCATAATGCCACACATTTCTAAGATGGTAAGAGGATAATAAGAAAACGAAATATTAGCATTGTAGCAACGTGAATCGGACGTAAATATTTGTGGACATTATTTATATCTTTAGTAACTCAGAATAAACTTGATGAAGAAGGCTTGGTGTGAATCAGATACCAGACAATGCTAAGACGCAAAAGAATGATTATAAAATGAAATAGATGCATTATCAGAAACGTGATTCGGACATTACGTACAGAATTTGGTTCTTACCCTCAAACTAGCAGCATATGGTGCGTTTTTCTGTACAGACTACGCATAATTTTAAGACTACTTTTTAATTCATTCTTCTTATTATTTTGGTTTGAAATATTGATGAAATGATCATGTGGCCTCATAGTACGTCTTAGGGGACATAATTCTAGCATATTTAGAGGGTGTTTGGGATTGAGTTTCATACAACTTATTGACTTATTAGCTTTTTGAAAAAGCTAATAAGTCAATAAGCTGTTTGTGTAACCCAAAAGCACTTTCTGTTTTGACTTTTGGCTTTTAGCTTTTTAAGGGTGGAAAAACTGTTTTGAAAAGTTAGAAATCCTAGCTTTTGGCTTTTGGCTTTTGACTTTTGGAAAAAAATTACAAATTTATCACCCATACAACCAATATTCACAATAAGTTAAGCGAAACACTTAAAAAAATAACAATCTATTGACTTTTTTACGTTTCCCATCCCAAAAGCTAATTCAAACACTTTTTTTAAAACTCCTTTTCAAAAAGTCATAAGTCAATAAGCACTTTTGACCAAAAGCACTTTTGCATTTCCAAACTCAATCCCAAACACCCCTTAGTGTCGCGCATATTTAGTATCGCATCCTTGTTTCATTCTACCAGTGGAAATAGAATCCATGAACAAGAAAAGGGTTATTAGCGGATTGTAGTCGTCAGTGGCGAAGCTTGACCCGAAGGTTCGGGGGGTCGGAAGTCACCGGGGGGTCAGAAGTCACTAGTTTCGGGGGGTCGAAAACCAGTTTCGGGAGGTCGAAACCTATATTTTCAAAATTTTCTATACGAATACTATATAATCGGAACTTCTACGCGAAAATCCGGGGGGTCGGCCGCCCCTCCCCGCCCCTACAATGCTGCGCCATTGGTAGTCGTCCCTTTATTGTCCGGCCAGCCTATTTTTCCATATCTCATCAAAACAGCATTGGATAACCACACATCCGCATCATACCATCTTCAGAATAGCACATAACTCATCAACAATAGATCTGAAATACGTTTTAATTACACCAGCATCGAATTACAAGCATACTACGTATCCAATAAGGAAGTAACGATATTTATGAGAACTTCCTAGAATTTTTTCGTTCAGAATTCGCCGTGAAAACAAGTTTTCATTTCAAAATGTTAGTGTTATTCATCTACTTTTATTTATTATGGTTTGAATGTTTAATGTCATGGACAAGTAGCTTCATGCATGCTAGAAGACTTAGATATTCTAACATATTGAACCCTCTTCATTCTTCACTTTCGCTAATTTGTTGTATATCACTCATGTTACCGATGAATACACTGGTTACACAAGATTCAAAATTAAACGTTAGTGGATGTTATTTACTAAGTTCTCATGCGTGACTGGAGTCAATGTTATAAAGTCTCATACTTGGGTGGAGCCGTCAATAAAATATGTGATAGAGAAAATATAGAAATATAACCAAAGCTTTTCGGATGATTCTTATTCAAAGAAGGCAATGTCTTATATAGAGAAGTACATAACGTAAACAAAATTAAAATGAAACAAAATTAACAGAAATACCAGACGATGCATGAGACCAGGAACATACTCTTGACCATGCATATTATTAGCACAAAACCATGACAACTTCAACGAACATAGCAATGGTAGGATTGAACTATTCTTCAGTATCCTCCCTTAATTCAATCCTCCTAACACCCATGGCTTCCCTGAGATAACAAAACTGATCTGCTGCTAAAGGTTTAGTCAGTAAATCAACACTTGATCATCAGTTTTGCATGCCCTCAACACAATTTGATCTTATTCAACCAAACTCTTGATGTAATGGAACTTGATATCTATATGCTTTCTCCTGTTGTGTAATGCTGCATTTTTGGACAGAAAGATAGCCGAAACAATGTCACAATAAATATCAGTTGCCTTCTTTTGTTTATAGCCCAAATCACACAATAACTACCTCATCCACACTACTTGACAAGCTACACTATTTCTGAAATGTATTTAGCTACAGTAGATGAAAGAGCAACCATTGACTGTTTCTTTGAACTCCAAGCAATTGCATTGTTTCCTACAAAGAAAACATAAGCCGAGACACTTTTGCGATCTTCTGATGATCCTGCCACTATTTGAAAAACCAACTAGCTTGACTTCTTCACCTCTACTATACCACAGTCCATAGTCAACAGTAGCAACCACATATCTAAGGATTCTTCTAGCAGCCCAAAGTGGACTGGAGTAGGAGCTTGCAGGTATCGTGCAATGAAACCAATAGAGAAGGCCAACTCAAGCCTTAAGTGAGTTAAATAGATCAGTCCACCAACCAAGCTTTTAAATTTCCTTTCATCAACCTTCCCAACAACATCACCCTACAACTTTTCACCCCTATTCATAAGAGTCACAACATCTCTACATCCCCACATTCAAAACCTTTTTAACAGATGAGTAGCATACTTCTTTTGAGACACAGAAACACCATGACCAGATTGATTAATCTCTAAGCCAAGAAAATAGCTTAATTTGTCAAGATCTGTCATGTCAAACTCCTTAATCATCTTTGACTTGAATTCATCATTTAATAAATCTGATGAGCTAGTGTAAATTGTGTCATCTACATAAACGCATATGATAATTATCCCTTGCCCATCACACTTCTTGACATAAGTAGTTGGCCACTAGAAATTTTTGAATAAGAATTACTCTACATAAAGATTTGATTCGATCATACCAGGCTTTGGGAGATTGCTTGAAACCATAAAGAGCCTTGTGTAACCTGTAAACTTTATCTTATTGCCCTTGTATCTCAAAGGTTGGTGGTTTGAGTAACGTAAACCTCCTCTTGAAGTGTTCCATTTAGAAAAGCTGATTTTACATCAAGCTAATGAACACTCCAACCTTGTTGTGCAGCTAGTGACAAAATAATTCGATTTGTCTCAAACCTAGCAACCAGTGCAAAAGTATCTTCATAATTGATTCCATATTCTTGGGCATACCCTTTTGCCACAATCGAGCTCTGTACTTCTAATTCACCCCTGCTGCATTTAATTTAACCTTGAAAATCAACTTCAGGCTGATAGGTTGCTTATCTTCTGGCAACCCCTGCTGCATTTAATTTAACCTTGAAAATCCACTTCAGGCTGATAGTTTGCTTATCTTCTGGCAAGTTCACAAAGATCCAAGTCTTGTGTTTATCCACGGCTTGTAACTCAAGGCTTGTAACTCAAGCTTCATAGCCTCCTTCCATTCTTGAGACAACATTGCTTCCTCATGAGATGTGGGCTCCATGGATGAGAGAGCAAGACCACCTTCATACAGTTCTTGAACCTGTTGTGGTTCAAAAGAAACTGTATCGTCATAAACCTGATTCAAAGACCGGATCCTGGGATTCTCCCTACTGTCACTGCTACTTACTTCAACATGATTATTTCCAACCTGATTAGAACTTTTTCAGCAGTTTGTTGAGTGTTTGATGAATCATCATTCTTATCAGCAATCTCAACAAACATCTTGATTGCCATTTAGTTTGTTTAATATTCCACTTATCCTGCTCATCAAACACTACATTTCTGCTTGTTAAAACACACCTCTTATCTGGATCATAAAGCTATTACCACCTAAGGATTTTATTGGCATGGGACCACATACATCAGCATGTATTAGATCCAATACTTCTACTGCTCTTGTAAATGTACCAGGAAATGGAGCCCTGGTTAGTTTCCCATGCACACAACCTTCACACACATTCCAATGCCTCAACTTTGGTAAACCATACACTAATTGTTTGAAACACAAGTTTTGTAAACTCCTTTCATACAAGTGGCCGAACCTTAAATGCCACATATTATTCATCCATAATGGTGGCAAATGAGACTTGATTTGAGTTTGACACATCTAAGGGAAAATGTGTTATTGTTTGCTACTTGAATTATGCAAACTGTCTCACCAGTATTTTTCTTAATTATGGTGCAGCCACCATCATCGAAAACAAGCATGTGTCCTCCCTTCATTAACTGTCCTACACCTAAAAGCTAGAAGATTGTATCCCAATCTTGTGCATACTGTACATCATCTAATGTTTTATATCTTCCACCAGCCACTTCAAGATTGAGAGTTCCTTTTCCTTTCACATTAATCTTCTTTCCATTACCCATTCTTACTCCAACTGTGCTTGTGCTATCAATGTTTTAGAACAATGACTCTTGTCCACTCATGTGGTTTGAACAACCACTACAGAAATATAACCAAATTTTTTCGGATGATTCTTATTCAAAGAAGTCAATGCCTTATTCAGAGAAGTACATAAGGTAAACAAAATTCGAATGAAACAAACTTAACAGAAATAACAAAAAATCTGGACGATGCATGAGACCAGGAACAAACTCTTGACCCATGCATATTATTAGTACGAAACCATAACAACTTCAATGAACATAGCAACGGTATGATTGAATTATTATCCAATAATATGTAAGTTATGAGAAGTCCAATTAAATATTTTTATGTTTAATGATGGACTAAATGAACAATTTCATTGTATTTGTATTTAGACATTAACTAGATGAAATTTCCAAACCATGTAACAAAAGTTGAATTGAATTTAAGTTCCAACCAAATTTTTAAAATAACTTAAACATAGCATGGCTTTTTTTATTTTAACACTTACAGCAACATTTACAAGCATACACAAGACAACATTAATACAATGTCATTGAGATTTCTATGCAAAAAAAGAAAACCATTATAACATCACAACATTAATTTTATTACATCAGGAAACAATACTTATGCATTACATCTTAAGCAATCTTCATCCTTCTTATGATCAGTGGAGCCGACATTATCATATATCCTGTACTAAATCCTCCAAAAAATAGACTTATTAAAATGGCCCTTTTCAGATCCATCATCTTTTTTCTTCTCAACAGCAGCTGTCACATTAACATTTAGTGCCACACAGTCATAAATGTTTGTCAAAGGAAGTCCACAGAGTTTGTTGCCAATGAATGAAGCATGAGTAATTAAAACTATGTATCTGAGTACTTGCAGGAATTCTTCCTGATTCGAAGTTGGCAGGGTCCACTGAAGCTTTAGAGTACACGCTTTGAACTAACCTTCTTCGTTATAAAGGAAGCGCCCAAATCTAAGAGTCCCATCTCAGCTTATACTAAGCTTTATAATAATCATGAAGCCGCGTGTCTCATTTTCTTTTTTTTCTTTTGTGGTCTGACATTGTTTGGTTTTTGTTTTTCTAGACAACACCACAATGAAATGCGATGCCGAACAAGGAGAAAAATGCTTTACTTCATTTTAAAAAAGTCTTATTGATGAAGGAAATCTACTAGCTTCATGGGTTGCAGAGAACAGAAACTGTTGCACATGGGTTGGGATTTCTTGTGATAGCTTTACAGGCCATGTTCATGGTATTAATTTGTGTGGGTTTCATGGTCTATGTTATAAAATATTTTGGATGGATTAGTACAGAACTTTACGTGAAAGTGAAGAAATCTTTTCGACGTTCTTGAAAGGGATATAAGCCAATCCATGCTGGATTTGAAGCATCTTAACTATTTGGACTTGAGCTGCAACAATTTTGAAGGGATGCAAATTCCCAATTTTATTGATTCGTTTCCAAACCTAAGGTATCTTAACCTTTCATACTGTCACTTTACTCGAAATCTCCCTCCTCAATTAGGAAATCTTTTAGAATTGCGTGTCCTTAGTCTTTCAAATAATAATAAATTAACAAATACGGGGAGCATTAAATGGTTAAGAAGTCTACGTTTGTTGCGTCACCTGAATATGAATCGTGTTAACCTTATCCTAGCAACCGAATGGTTTGACGTGATAAACAATCTGCCTGCTTTGGATCAATTACATGTGCATGGTTGTTGGTTCCCACATGAAGAACTCAAAGCTCCTAGCTCTAATCTTATGTCTCTTTCTGTGCTCGATATAGGTTTTAACCACTTAGATAGTATGGTAGCACAATGGATATTCAGTATGGCTAGCATAGTTTCACTGGATATTTCTCTGTGTACCTTCAATGGTATTACTCCTGGTAATACTTATAGCTTCCGAAATTTGACTTCTCTCAAGTTTCTTATTGTTGGTTTCACTCGTCCTTCTATCATGAATTCTTCATTAGTATTAAAAGAGTTGTCACATA
This sequence comes from Ambrosia x helenae, assembly GCA_030844895.1. NCBI lineage: Eukaryota > Viridiplantae > Streptophyta > Magnoliopsida > Asterales > Asteraceae > Ambrosia > Ambrosia x helenae. The sequence goes on from JAUTDX010000876.1 coordinate 7,130, forward strand.
GCAAGATCGTCTCTTTAGATATTTCTAATTGTCATATTTCAAGTTCACATTTGAATTCCCTACGCAACTTAACATCTCTTCGTATACTTGATTTAAGGTGGAATGAACTCACCGAAAGATTACCAAAATCATTAGGTAACCTTTGTAATCTAAGGTATCTTTATTTGTCTTATAACAATTTCGCTAATATTAGTTTAACAGACCTTCTTGTAAGTTTCATGGGGTGTAAGTTTCCTGCCTTGAAGTCATTAATGTTAGCGGGAAGCCATATAAGTGGTCTCATTCCGTATTCAATTGGTAATTTATCATCCTTGGAGTATTTATATCTATCAGATAATCAACTAAATGGTAGCCTCCCGGTAAGCATCGGTCAACTATCAAAGTTGATTGATTTAGATTTTTCTGAAAACTCTTTGACGGGTGTGGTGACACAAACTCACTTTCAGAAATTAGTGAGCTTAAAACATTTGGATGGAGATGGAAATAGGTTAGTCTTAAGGCTACAAGATGAAAAGTGGATCCCTCCATTCCAAATGGAATACTTGAATTTGAATTCTTGAGCTTTAGGGTCAGAATTTCCATTATGGTTGCAATCACAAAAAAATTTAAGGCAGTTGCATGTAGGGAACGCAGGTATCTCATCTCCTATGCCTAACTCGTTTGTTCGAGCTTTCCCCAAATTACATGTTTTACAAATGCCACAAAATAACATCGAAGGAGCGTTAACAACGTTGTTGGGTTTCAGTTCAACACTTGAGGTACTCAACATCAGCTCTAACGACTTTTTCGGACCCTTAGAACCCTTTTTGTGTTATGGTGGCGCGAATCGGATATTTTATCTGAATTTTGGAAACAACAATTTATCAAGTGTGATTCTCGAGTGTTGGGATAACTGGCTGAGTTTGGAGATGCTATCATTGGAGAATAATAATGTGGTTGGTAGGGTTCCAAATGCATTGTTTTCCTTGCCTAGTTTAGAACTATTGAACTTGTATGGGAATAAGTTGTCAGGAGAACTACTTGCTTCTGTAACGAACCAGACAATGTAAAAATTTCTTCAACTTGGTAGTAACGAACTTGTTGGAACAATTCCAACATGGATTGGAATAGCATTTCCTCCTTTGAAATCAATAAACTTAAAGATTTTAACTGTTGGAGGGACGTCAGCTCACTTGGAATATGCCCAACGAGATTGTTACATGAAAGGTCCAACAAAGTCATGTATTCCTAACAAACTTTGTTATCTATTGCATGTTCAAATAATAGATCTTGCTCAAAACAACCTATCTGGAAACATTCCAAGTTGCTTCAACAACCTCAACGTCCTTTCCGGTAGAGAAGAAAGTTGGCTCTTTACTTTTCCAATATATTACTACGTTGATAAGAGGTCTGTGAATTTGCCACAAGAGTCATTATTGCATGTTCAAATAATAGATCTTGCTCAAAAACAACCTATCCGGAAACATTCCAAGTTGCTTCAACAACCTCAGCGTCCTTTCCAGTAGAGAAGAAAGTTGGCTCTTTACTTTTCCAATAGATTATTACGTTGATAAGAGGTCTGTGAATTTGCCACAAGAGTCATTAGTGACAAAGGCACGAGTAGACATTTATTTGGATAATCTTGATTACATGACTTTGTTGGACCTTTCATGTAACAATCTCGTTGGGCATATTCCAAGTGAGCTGACGTCCCTCCAGTAGTTAAAATCTTTAAGTTTATTGATTTCAAAAGAGGAAATGTTGTTCCAATCCATGTTGGAATTGTTCCAACAAGTTCATTACTACCAAGTTGAAGAAATTTTAACATTGTCTGGTTCGTTACAAAAGCAAGTAATTCTCCTGACAACTTATTCCCATACAAGTTCAATAGTTCTAAACTAGGCAAGGAAAACAATGCCTTTGGAACCCTACCAACCACATTATTATTCTCCAATGATAGCATCTCCAAACTCAGCCAGTTATCCCAACACTCGGGAATCACACCTGATAAATTGTTGTTTCCAAAATTCAGATAAAATATCTTATTCGTGCCACCATAACACAAAAAGGGTTCTAAGGGTCCGAAAAAGTCGTTAGAGCTGATGTTGAGTACCTCAAGTGTTGAACTGAAACCCAACAACTTTGTTAACGCTCCTTCGATGTTATTTTGTGGCATTTGTAAAACATGTAATTTGGGGAAAGCTCGAACAAACGAGTTAGGCATGGGAGATGAGATACCTGCGTTCCATACATGCAACTGCGTTAAATTTTTTTGTGATTGCAACCATAATGGAAATTTTGGCCCTAAAGCCCAAGAATTCAAATTCAAGTATTCCATTTGGAATGGAGGGATCCACTTTTCATCTTGTAGCCTTAAGACTAACCTATTTCAATCTCCATCCAAATGTTTTAAGCTCACTAATTTCTGAAAGTGAGTTTGTGTCACCACACCCGTCAAAGAGTTTTCAGAAAAATCTAAATCAATCAACTTTGATAGTTGACCGATGCTTACCGGGAGGCTACCATTTAGTTGAATATCTGATAGATATAAATACTCCAAGGATGATAAATTACCAATTGAGTACGGAATGGGACCACTTATATGGCTTCCTGCTAACATTAATGACTTCAAGGCAGGAAACTTACACCCATGAAACTTACAAGAAGGTCTGTTAAACTACTATTAGCGAAATTGTTATAAGACAAATAAAGATACCTTAGATTAAAAAGGTTACCTAATGATTTTGGCAATCTTTCGGTGAGTTCATTCCACCTTAAATCAAGTATACGAAGAGATGTTAAGTTGCGTAGGGAATTCAAATGTGAACTTGAAATATGACAATCAGAAATATCTAAATAGACGATCTTGCTATGTGACAACTCTTTTAATACTAATGAAGAATTCATGATAGAAGGACGAGTGAAACCAACACTAAGAAACTTGAGAGAAGTCAAATTCCGGAAGCTATAAGTATTACCAGGAGTAATACCATTGAAGGTACACAGAGAAATATCCAGTGAAACTAGGCTAGCCATACTGAATATCCATTGTGCTACCATACTATCTAAGTGGTTAAAACCTATATCAAGCATAGAAAGAGACATAAGATTAGAGCTAGGAGCTTTGAGTTCTTCATGTGGGAACCAACAACCATGCACATGTAATTGATCCAAAGCAGGCAGATTGTTTAGCACGTCAAACCAATCGGTTGCTAGGGTAAGGTTAACACGATTCATATTCAGGTGACGCAACAAACGTTAGACTTCTTAACCATTTAATGCTCCCCGTATTTGTTAATTTATTATTATTTGAAAGACTAAGGACACGCAATTCTAAAAGATTTCCTAATTGATGAGGGAGACTTCCAGTAAAGTGATAGTATGAAAGGTTAAGATACCTTAAGTTTGGAAACGAATCAATAAAATTGGGAATTTGCATCCCTTCCAAATTGTTGCAGCTCAAGTCCAAATGGTTAAGATGCTTCAAATCCAGCAAGGATGGACTTATATCCCTTTCAAGAACGTCGAAAAGATTTCTTTACTTTCACGTAAAGTTCTGTACTGATCCATCCAAAATATTACATAGACCATGAAACTCACGGAAATTAATACCGTGAACATGGCCTGTAAAGATATCATAAGAAATCCCATCCCATGTGCAACATTTTCTATTCTCTGCAACCCATGAAGCTAGTATATTTCCTTCATCAATAAGACCTTTTTTAAACTGAAGAAAAGCATTTCTCTCCTTGCCGGGGCATCGTATTTCATTGTGGTGTTGTCTAGAAAAACAAAAACCAAACAATGCTAAGACCACAAAAGAAAAAAAAATAAGGACACACGGCTTCATGGTTATTATAAAGCTTAGTATAAGCTCAGAAAGGACTCTTAGATTTGGGCGCTTCCTTTATAACGAAGAAGGTTAGTTCAAAGCGTGTCTCTAAAGCTTCATTGGACCCTGCCAACTTCGAATCAGGAAGAATTCCTGCAAGTACCCAGATACAGAGTTTTAATTACTCATGCTTCATTGACAACAAACTCTGTGGACTTCCTTTGACAAACGTTTATGACTATGTGGCACCTAATGTTAATGTGACAGCTGCTGTTGAGAAGAAAAAAGATGATGGATCTGAAAGGGCCATTTTAATAAGTCTATTTTTTGGAGGATTTAGTACAGGATATATGATAATGTCGGCTCCACTGATCATAAGAAGGATAAAGATGAAGATTGCTTAAGATGTAATGAATAAGTATTGTTTCTTGATCTAATAAAATTAATGTTATGATGTTATAATAGTTTTCTTTTTTGCATAGAAATCTCAATGACATTCTATTAATGTTGTCTTGTGTATGCTTGTAAATGTGGTTGTAAGTGTTAAAATAAAAAAAAAGCCATGCTATGTTTCAGTTATTTTAAAAATTTTGCTGGAACTTAAATTCAATTCAACTTTGATTACATGGTTTGGAAATTTCATCTAGTTAATGTCTGAATACAAATACAATGAAATTGTTCATTTAGTCCATCATTAAACAGAAAAATATTTAATTGGACTTCTCATAACTTACATATTATTGGAGAATAATTCAATCCTACCGTTGCTATGTTCATTGAAGTTGTTATGGTTTCATACTAATAATATGCATGGGTCAACAGTTTGTTCCTGGTCTCATGCATCGTCCAGATTTTTTGTTATTTCTGTTAAGTTTGTTTCATTTGAATTTTGTTTACCTTATGTACTTCTCTATATAAGGCATTGACTTCTTTGAATAAGAATCATCCGAAAAGCTTTGGTTATATTTCTGTAGTGGTTGTTCAAACCACATGACTGGACAAGAGTCATTGTTCTAAAAAAATTGATAGCACAAGCACAGTTGGAGTAAGAATGGGTAATGGAAAGAAGATTACTGTGAAAGGGAAAGGAACTCTCAATCTTGAAGTGGCTGGTGGAAGATATAAAACATTAGATGATGTACAATATGCACAAGATTTGAGATGCAATCTTCTAACTTCTAGGTGTAGGACAGTTAATGAAGGGAGGACACACGCTTGTTTTCGATGATGGTGCCAGCACCATAATTAAGAAAAATACGGTGAGACAGTTTGCATAATTCTAGTAGCAAACAATAACACATTTCCCTTAGATGTGTTAAACTCAAATCAAATCTCATTTGCCACCATTATGGATGAATAATATGTGGCATTTAAGGTTCGGCCACTTGAATGAAAAGAGTTTACAAAACTTGTGTTCCAAACAATTAGTGTATGGTTTACCAAAGTTGAGGCATTGGAATGTGTGTGACGGTTGTGTGCATGGGAAACTAACCAGGGCTCCATTACCTGGTACATCTACAAGAGCAGTAGAAGTATTGGATCTAATACATGCTGATGTATGTGGTCTCATGCCAACAAAATCCTTAGGTGGTAATAGGCTTTATGATCCAGATAAGAGGTGTGTTTTCACAAGCAGAAATGTAGTGTTTGATGAGTAGGCTAAGTGGAATATTAAACAAGATGATAAATTTGAAATTCCATCTGAATTTATTACCATGTGGGAACTAAATGGCAATCAAGATGTTGTAGAGGTTGCTGATAAGAATGATGATTCATCAAACACTCAACAAACTGCGGAAAAAAGTTCTAATCAAGTTGGAAATAATCATGTTGAAGTAAATTGCAGCAGCAGTGACAGTAGAGAGAATCCCAGGATCCGGTCTTTGAATCAGGTTTATGACGATACAGTTTCTTTTGAACCACAACAGGTTCAAGAACTGTATGAATGTGGTCTTGCTCTCTCATCCATGGAGCCCACATCTCATGAGGAAGCAATGTTGTCTCAAGAATGGAAGGAGGCTATGAAGCTTGAGTTACAAGCTTGGATAAACACAAGACTTGGACCTTAGTGAACTTTCCAGAAGATAAGCAACCTATCAGCCTGAAGTGGATTTTCAAGGTTAAATTAAATGCAGCAGGGGTGAATCAGAAGTACAAGGCTCGAATTGTGGCAAAAGGGTATGCCCAAGAATATGGAATCAATTATGAAGATACTTTTGCACTGGTTGCTAGGTTTGAGACAAATCGAATTATTTTGTCACTAGCTGCACAACAAGGTTGGAGTGTTTCATAGTATATTGTCGGGTTTCATAGTTATCAACACTAGATAACAAGGGTAAATCTTTAGAACGGGTCAAAACAGGTAGGATTGAGTTGGGCTGAGTGGTTGACTCACCAACACAATTTCATCCTTTCTTATTTAATAAATAGCCATCACATTAGATTATGGTTACAAAACTACTATTACACTAATGATCAAAAACAATTTAATAAATGTGTTTTTTTGTCTGTTATGTATCATTGTATGACATTTAAATCATTCATCTGTTTGACATATTTCATATATATTTAACTTCATTAAATTTATCATCTGGTCACCTTATGAACAATTAATAACCCCTGTTCACCCATTTTCACAAACATGCGTTAAAATTACCCCCTCAACTAAAGAAGATGATGCATGATCCTAATTCCTTTTTAATATAGTTTAAAGTCACACGACTGCTTTATAACAGGCCACTCAATCCTTGACATGAGATCTATTTCAGAGATGGGTATACAAATAAGTTAAAATAATCCATGGGTTTATACTTTATATAGAATAGAGGCTTTAACTATGCAACCAAACATAAGGATTAATGAAGGAATCGGTCAAACTTAGGGATGAGGATGGTTGGATGCCCAAGAGCACAGCTAACGCTTAAAGCTTAAATTTATACATCCACGGGATCATATGAGAAATTGATATTGAATCATGCAGTAAAGATCATATGAAAGTGTGAGACACATGATATTCAAAGGTAAAAGACAAATTTTGAATATATTAGTACGGAAAGACAGAAAACATACCGATTTCCGTCCATCTGGATCTAAACAGGATGTTATCTTTGTGTTTATGACCGGAAGGGGCCCAGGCTAAAGTACTATATCCCCACCAAACAATTTAACTTTGTGCAGTCTTATACACATCATCGGTCCCGATTGCAATCTGAATTAAATAAATTGTTAAAAATAAAGTTCTCTTAGACACTTGGTTGTTGAAAGAACTCAAGAAGTGAATAAAAATTGGTTATAACATAAGTGTTTAACGACTCACTTGTCCATAACCATTTCCTTTGCCATATTCAGTAATGCCATAGTTGCAGGGCCGTCCCTGAGAATTCAGGTGCTCAGGCCGAGACGCGAAATAAATGTGCCCCTTAGCTGTAGGCCTTAACGAAATAAATAACGTGAAATCCGGGTCAGCAAAAAACGGGTTAGAAAAAAAAATGAAAAGTAACATTGTATTAAATACTGAAATATAATATTATAACTATATAAGAGGGTAAAAATATGCAACTTGTATATTGAATGTTTTTATGACCAAACCCAATGTCAAACTAGACTTCTCACTGGCCGGATCGGATATAAAAATGACACTATATATGTATATATATAAGTAATAAATAAAATTAAAGGTTTTATCAAATTAAATGAAATGAATTAGTTAAAATAAATGGAAGTAAAATTCTACAAAATAAAACGATTACTTCAAGTTTCTTATTATTATTAAGTACTAATTTTACTAGAAAAGATTGATGGCATTGAGAGTACCGTAGGCTTTTTTTTTAATGTAGGCAAATTTACTAAATTGCCCCGATATCTTGAAGTACTTACATGCTATGCCATCTTCTTCGCAATACTATGCCATCTTCTCTACAATAACCCCATTTCTACCCAGCAACACTATCCCCACATATTAAAATTAAATTATCCTGATGAACCATTTCCCACCGATTTAACAAGGTTATTGCTGGTGACCGGAGTCTGTACGGCAGGCCCACCCTCCAATACATCTAAATCCGTCACGGAATCGAGTATACGGTACACTTGATCGGCCGGATGTGCCCCACTAGAAATTAGGCCCGGCCGGGAGTCCTCCCCGCACCCCACCATGGTCGGCCCTGCATAGTTGTATGTCAGTTCCAAAACTGCAGTTTCATCTTCAGACCCATAACCCATTATGGCTTTTGTGCACTGAAAAACCATTGCACCAATATGCAGACATTAAAACTCTCACTGACAGATAGATATCAGGAAAATCTTTATTGAGAAAAAAAAACTGGGAAAACGAACCTGAATGTAAAAAGAAGCTGTACATTTCAGAGCATGAGCCTCGTTTGTATTTTCTTGAAAAGAATACAATGTTTATGTTGGAAAATTATATATGACTGCAATAGGAACAACAACTGCATATGGGTACATCCAAGACACTCAACCACCAACTTTTATCTAGTTGAAAGATCTTCTTTAAGTGAAAAAATGTAAGGCATTATATACGAAGGTATCATTATATTCTTAATTTATATACATTCTTTAGTAAAAAAGGTAAAAATAAGTACAACTTTGGATAGGTGATAAACGAGTATCTAAGATTAGAATATGAGTGTTGTGTGTGTAGAGAGAGTATCAGGTATCTACGAAGTGTTAAGCTAGTGAGAAGTGTAAAGGCAACAGATCGGACCTTTTTTTTCTTGAATTGTGTGATGATGATGAAGTTGATGGTAGATGATGATGATGATCTGATGTAGTAGTGAATCTTGATGGCCTATGATTAGGGTTTAAGAGACTCATAATTAATTGTTGAGGAAAATGAAGTGAGTAATAATAATAATAATAATATTGGAAGTGATGTAGGGGAGAAGCAAATTGAAGAGGAGGATATATTATTAAGGTTAAAGGAAATCAGAAAGTATGTATGTATGAAGATTGAAGAAGAAGAATGAATGAAAGTGTAGGTCTATGCCATGCTTTCTTTTTTGAGTTTTTGGTTGGTTGACTGACCTTTGGTTAAGCTTTTTCTTTTTCTTTTTCCTTTGTATTTTTTTTTCTTTATTTTGTTTTATTAATAGTTGGGTGATGTGTTTGAAATTTTGATTGAACTTTACAAGTTTATGAAATTTATGGTTTTTGATGACTTGAGATTAATTACAACTTTATTAACACTAGTTTTTGACCCGCGGCCGTTGCCCCGCGAACCCACATTTAAACTAGCGAAAAGACATACCGAACAAATACGCCTCAAAATCGCTGAAACGGAGGATGGAAACACATGAATCAACAGATACAGTCAACCGCCCTATTTATCCGCACAAAAACCTCATTCATGTTCAAAGGCCAATGGCCGTAGTCACTCATATTTACCTGCACAAAAGGTAATCAATTAAGCGGTGACATTCGTAATTGCAAACCAATAGATATAAGCAGAAGGCAATAGATTCATAACCGTCGCATTATGTAAGAGTACATTTAGCATATTTCTTCGTGAATGGGGTACGATGTCAACACGTCGCAAAGCTCAGACAATATATGGTGTATCTTAAAACATGTCAACCGGTTGCATCGTTACGATGCCATCACAGTCGACGGAGACAGGGCACGCTAGCGCATAAATGCACTATCATCATCGCTCACAAATTGACTCATCACAGTCCTATGGTCTATTAGAACAAACTGTACGACAAAACTGTTGCAGTTGACGGCCATAGCCGACGCTGTAAATGGGCACCTTACGTCATCGTCAACCGAGTCAGGTTGCGAGTGACCAAGTGATTCACATGACCATCTCAGTTACCGTGCCAGCGCATGACAAAATGTCATCTTTCATGATCCCGGAACCCATCATCATAGCTTCCTACACTAAATTGAAAACAACATGCCTAAACATGAGCTGGGAAAATGTGAACCATCACATACAGTCAACCGGCTTAGGCGACATGGACGACCAATTCACAGTTGTAGTGCCATCATAACCAATCGACCCACGGCGCAAAAGTACAATACAATTCCTCACAACATACTCGAAACAGCCTGGCATTCATGGGAAAGAAAAAGCGTTAGAATAGAATACGTACAATTTTTTTTTCAATAAGCACGCCATAACGCGGATATTGGTTAAAAAAAGGCTTTAGCTCATGGAGTTTTGACGTAGAAGAAGCAAGAGTCAAAACAAATTTTCGTGTTTCACTTGGGCCAAGCAAAGTCAAAACATGATACCTCAACTTCTTAAGCAGACACACACATCCTAACACAAACATACCGGCTTGCACCTTCATCAAATTTATATAGAACCGTTTGGTTACAAACAAATATTAAATGTAAAGAAGTTTCAACAATGACGTTGTGATAATTTTGTAACAAATATTTATACAAAAATACAACCAGATATAAATATTTGGTACACATCAACTATTAGACATTTACTTAAAACTCATTTTAGTCAATATAATAATATTAAATATAATTTTTTACCCATATTTTCCGATTCTTGAGAAGATGAAGGCAAAAGTAATCACTTACTCGGTTGAACCAAAATCACCTTTTCCTACGCTACCTACACATCTTCCTCACTTTCTTTACCATGAAGTAACTTTTTTTTTCAGCTCATTTTCCAAGCCCCCCACATCAAAAGCATGGCCAGTAAGTTCCAGCATACCACTTCGTCTTCTCTTACGATTGTTCCGTCTGATCACCACGTCTTCTTCAACATCAAATATCTCTAGTTCTCTACACGGCTTGATCATTATCCTGTCTCTATGGACTATCCTTTTGTCAATCAAAAATCACGACCACCCATGCGACGTTGCGATGGCGACATCTAACACACCGACACCAAAACATCCGTCAACATCGAAAGCAACAATCACAGCCTCGCGACCACCAAAACGCCGTCTTAGAACAATCGCCATCCCCACCGCTTTGAAGAGACAACCACCGTAGCTAATATTCGTTGTGCTCTACGATCGATAGTTCAACTGGAAATTCAAGCTGACAATAATAATATTAAAAAGGAGGAAAAGAAATAACTTGTAAGAGCAAACACGGGGTGACCGCCAGATCTAGCGCGGCCACCATCATCCTCGTCCAGCATCACCACGTCTCTGATCACCAGTAACGTTGACTGACAAAAGGATCAGGGCTTGTATAGAGATGAGAACAACAGTAAGTAGGTGCAGATTAGGGGAATGCGTGACATAAAGCCTGATAATTCTATATATAATATAATATAATTAGAGAATGCCATAAAATGTTTGTACGTTAAAGTAAAAAATAAGATGCATAAAAGAGTACGTTAAAGTAAAAAAAAAAAAAAAAGATGCATAATTGCTACTTATTTGTGTTTTGTTTTCTTGGAGAATCAGATATTTCATTCACAAAAGAAAAAAAAAGAGAGAGAGACAAAAATAAATAACCAATAGTAGTAAATTATATATGTATTTTAGATTGGTACAAAATTACCCATTTTCCATTAAATTTTATAGCTACTATGCCTACCCTTCTATTTTAATGAATGTAAAAGAAGGTGAAAAATGATCGTCCTTTAAGCCACCTTCTCACCACCGTCGTCCAGATCCATGCTCCTTGTCCGTTCCACATTCAGGTCCGCAACTTTCTGTTCCATATACCCGTGACTACGTACTCGCCTTAGTAGATCCGCGCTAAACAACTTTAAAGTCGTCGCGAGAACTACAGCTTGACCGAAAATTTTTGGCCCCCGAGAAAAAACGGGCCTCGGCCGGGGGTGCGGCTCACCCACCCCTAGGGCCGGCTCTGGTGGTTAAAATTAAAAAGCATGTCGAAATGGATTGCTACTTTGTAAGGGAATGAGTTAAGTCACCTCAGCACTCACGACCACATTGCAGACTTATTTACAAAATCCCTTGATGCTAGACAGTTGCAATTGCTACGCAACAAGTAAAGCGTTCGTAACCTTCATGCTCCAACTTAAGGGGAGTATAGAACAAGATGATTGAACATGTCTCTTCTTGTTTTTATACTTCCATAATTATTGTTTATTCCTTGTTTTATTCCTACTTGTTAGTTTGATCATTGGTCATCTTTCTTTTGAATGTGCAAAAATTTTAAATTCATTTAGGATTTTAGTCCAAACAAAGCCAGTTTAGCACCCTAAGGTCAACATATAGTTATAACTTATAACAAAAAAAAAATAAGAAATAAATCAAATTACTAGTTTTTTTAACGATAAATTGGGATCACTGACGGACCACTGAAGTATCATCGTGCTACCAGCGAAACCATCTGATCATATCCATCTCTACTAGGCAATACTGCCTATACATACACCAATTAAGGAGGAACCCCATTTCTAATACACTAATAGCTCTTTAGTCCATTTGACTTATCTTTCAGCTTTGTACACTTTAGTCCTATGACTTTATAGTCCACATACTACCATTTTCCTTATCTTTCATGATAAAGAATCTCGTGTGTTAAACTTAACTAGTATTTTACCCGTGTCGCGCGTTGCTGCGACAGCCTAGCGTTTGCGACTATGTTACATGCACTACGACGATCACGTTAGTATATGACTTTCTTATACTCTCACATATAAAGTTTGTACAAATATAAAAGGTTAAAGGTATAGTAGTATTTACAGGGCGTATATTGCTGTGACGATACAACACTCTTTGCATTTTTATTCTTTGTGGGATTGTGGCATAAGGTAAAAGCGAGGGTTATGAGGGATAGAAAGCAACTGATTAAGCAAGCCAAGGTAAAAGTGAGGGTTATGAGGTATTCAAAGTTCAAACCCACAATGTTTTGTTAGAATATTAAATATCACCTTTTTTTAGCATGGCCGACATATTGAGTTGGGATTAAAGGAATATATTAAAGATTGTCTACTTTATGTCTTTATTTCATCATGGGAGACAATAATTGGGAGACATACATCACAAAATTAACTTTAGGAGAAGTTTTCATACACAAAAAAAGAACGAAGATCACAAAAGATAAAACTAAGATTACCTGGCAACAAATTCTTGTGAAGATTAAAAGCATGAACTCAATATAGCCACTGAAAATAAGCTCACTTTTGTTTCCTTGATTTCTACGGCCACCCCCGTCATCACCGTAACCACCAACATTTTGGTTTTTAAGCTTCCATCACCCTACCACCAACCACCATCCTCATCGTCACCACAACCACCACTATAACCACAACCACAATCACCACCATTACAACCACAACCACCACCGCCATCACCAAAGAGTGTGGACCACAACCACCACATAGTGCCGCCGCATCCATTCGTCCTTCATCTCTCTCCATATAGCATCAAGTTTTTAAGTGGAGATAACCCTGAACAAAGTTGTAGAAACAAACGGAAATAAAACAAAGAAAAAAAACTGAAAATCAAGAACAAAAACAGAATTACAGGTCGGTGTAGGTCGGGGGTTTGGACCATTAAGATGACCGGCGCTTCAGCTCTCTTCATAACATCGATCTTAATTTCTACTGTAGGTAAGAGTAAACAAAGTTGTTGAAACGAAAATAAACCTAAGAAAAAAACTGAAAACCGACAGCAAAAAGAGAATTACCGGTGGGTTTTTAACTGGAGATATATAAGCGTTAACAAAGCTGTAGAAATGGATTGGTGAACCGAAGATAGCTTTCCGGCCGTCATGAACCACCCAACGCCACCGTCTGTGTTGCCTTCCAACATGACGCCAGTTGTCCAGGTCTAAAAACGACCACAAAACCATAGATCGGTAGTTATCAAACATTTATATGTCTGGAAAGTTACTAGGATTTGGCGGTTTACCTTGGCCGGATCACCATCCGTTGTAAGCCAGAGATCCTTCGTTGGTTTCGTGAACCCCTCTCCTTTGAACTCTTCCATGATTCCATTTCTCCCTCTCTCTCTCTCTTCCCGATGTCTCTCTATAACCCTTCTCGATCCCCTCTCTCTAGAAATGGAGGTTGGTGGTTTTAATAATAATAGCCTACATAACAAATGACACATATGAGACCAATAATTTCTGATATTTTAGAGAGAGAAAGAACTCAAAGAACAGAGAAGGTAGAGGCGGTTTCATATGGTGGGTGAGTAAAGGAAGCATGGTTGGTTGAAGATAAAGCCAGGGAAAAGAGACATGCTTCATTGACTTGTATAGACTGCATAAATGAACTTGTACATATTGCAACAATATGTTTACACTCACAGACTGAATCTACTAATTATATATAATAAATATAATTTATTAAATTCCAATAATGTATAAAATACACGAATATCACACGAAAGGAAAATGTTGCTAATTTATCATTTCTCTTTCTCAATAATCTTTTTGGTTTTAAGTAAATAAAAGTCGAATGCGATGCTTTTTGGTGCAATGGTTTTTCATAGGGAATAATATGACATGGGCATTGTTGAATAAATTCATATTTATATAATACTAAAAACCAAAGCATTTGTGCAATGCTTGATTATACCTTATGCTTTAGGGGTGTTTTGTGTATAACATGTTTGTACTTATAGCTTTGTGGGTTATACCCACTAATTTATAATTCTTTTTTATTTTTTTTATCTTTTAACCCAAAGTTTTGTATATTTACAATTTAACCCTAATTTTTTTTTCACTTTCAACTTTAATTCCTAATACTTTTCATCTTTTATATTTTTCGTTTCGGTTTAAATTTTACGAGTTAACACGCGGTAAGGCGCATGTGGTTTAGCGCTTTTATGTCTATTTTTCCATTCAAAATCATCTAATTAGCAAAGTTTTTATGCATTGAGGTGTTGTACTCCATGCATTGGGAGTTTAAAAAACAACTCATTGTGGTTTCTTATTGGTCTACATACTCCCATGGTCCTACCACTAGAGGTGCACAAACCGGGTTTTTCTAATACCCGGTTCCGGGTATGGTCGGGAATTACTTTGACCAGGTATTGAAGGAACCGATTCCAGTTCCGGTTTCGGTAATACTCTATTTACCAAAACTTTTGTGCTTAGAGGGGTTGTACCCTATGCGAACAGGTTCCGGGTAGGGTCGGGAATTACTTTGACCAGGTATTGAAGGAAACGATTCCAGTTCCGGTTTCGGTAATACTCTAATTACCAAAACTTTTGTGCTTAGAGGGGTTGTACATTATTCTTAGGGGGTTATTCGAAAAAAAAAATGATGTTACACTTTTAGCCCAAATGTTTCTTTTTTTACTTTTAACACAAATATTTTCATCTTTTACAATTTAACACTAACAATTTTATTTTCTACCTCGAACACAAAACTTCTCATTTTTATTTTTTACTTTTAACGCTAAGATTTTCTTCTTTTACAATTTAACCCTAACACTTTTTTTCTTACAACTTTGGTCCCACATAATTTTCATCTTACGCGATTTTTTCGTTTTAAGTTCCATTCTAAATTTTGCGAGTTATAACAAGTTCGTCGCAATGCGCGGGTCCTAGACCGACTTAGTTACTTCACTTTAACCAAAGTTATTAAAATTCATCGATTTTACGCCTTTGGCATTAACACGTCGCAACGAGCGTGCATGGTTCTAAGATTTTACGCCTTCTTTTCATTCGGTGTTATTTGCCTTTTTTTTATTTATTGTACTTTTATGAGCTTTTTGGTGTTAGTAGTCGCTGGTGGTGGTGTGGCATTAGTGCTACTTGGCATAGTTTTACACACCCGCCGCAACGTGCGGGGGCCTAATACTAGTTCTCTTCTAAAAAGCAATGCATCTTTAATTAATTATTAAAAAAACATAAGAATATATGCCCATATAAAAAAGCAATGGTGATCATAAAAGGATGATTGTGTATCTATGAAAAAGGTTGTGTGTTATATTTGATACGTTTGTTAGCTTCCAGTCATCAAATGAATGATTCCTTGATGTTACCAATATGATAAAGTGTTCAATTAGAAATCAAAACTAGCACAAAAGTAATCGTGATCGAAAAGCTGGGTTAATGTCTAGAGAGAATTACATTAAGAACGCACACAGTTACAAAAGTTTCACCAAAGTGACACACAATAGATTTGAGACTATGTCTTAATATATAGGTGATGACTAATTGTAGCACAAAAGTTTCACCAAAGTGACACACAATAGATTTGAGACCATGTCTTAATATATAGGTGATGACTAATTGTAGCAGGCAGTGGCGAAACTTGAAGATCAAATCGGCGGGGCCGGACTTAATTTTTTCGTATTTGTAGGGGTGGAAGATAAAATTGGTGATGGGGCGGACTCAATCTATATAAACATTACCTACGAAAATCGTAAATTTCCATCACTGAGTCAAGTCGGGGCACCCCTGGTCCTCACTAATCTTTGCCACTGGTAGTAGGGTTGGTTGTGCTCAAGTAAACACATTGAATTCCACTTGTTTTCTTTTTGTACATCAATTCTAGGATAAATACATCACACATGTACCCTATATGATATGAACCCCAAATCTTTTAGTTGTGAAGTGCTCTACTTACCATTGGAATGTCTCATTGGATAAGACTGCCACATGAAGATGATCTAGCAAGCATTTGTAACAAATTTGAAGGTTGAAAAGTTGTGTGCTTAGTGCATTCACAACCCATCCCTCATTTCAACCTCCATTCTTAAAATTTAAGAAAATCATACAAAAACCTCACTCCATCCCATCCTCCATCCCCATACCTCATTCTTAAATTTTAGAAAAATCTTTTGAGAACCCCCGTATTCTATACCTCCCCCATTTTCTTGATATAAGAGAAAGTTATAATAAAACAAAATGGTTGCAGGTAATATTATAAATGGAAAATCTCAAATATAAACATTGACTAAACACAAATATCAAAAATAAACACATGAAGGGTCTTAAGCATAGGGACTTCACACTATCCAATACTATTAAGAAGCTTACATTTGTCCTAAGAGTCTTAGATAAGACTCTTAACTTGTAATGGTCCCCACAAACCAACCAATATAATGGTGACACGTAAAGGAAAAGGCTACTAGACGCTTGAGTTTTATAGAGTCATAACCTTAGACACCAAGCCTGAACGGTCTTTAACAAACTCTAAAACGTCTATGTCAGTCTTTAGCGTCTTAGCTAAGACTCTATCCTTTAGCTCTTGGCTCGGCTCAAAAGGTTCAAGGGTCTCAACTCAGATGCGAGCCTTTTGCTTCAGACGCTAGACTTGGCTTAAGACTCCATACAACTCACCTAAACTTAAAGACGTCGTACTGTTTAGAGTCTTAGTGTTGTACGAAAGAGTATGGACGCGTCTATACTGTCTAGAGTCTTAGTGTTGTACGAAAGAGTCTTTGATTTGTACTGAAAAGTCTTACAAATGTACGGACGCATCTACAATTGTCTAGAGTCTTAATAATGTACGCAACGGTCGTTAGTTCAAATGAAAAGTCTTAAAAACGTACGACGACGTCTTAAGTCTTAGGTGAGTTGTATGGAGTCTTAAGCCAAGTCTAGCGTCTGAAGCTAAAGGCTCGCGTCTGAGCTGAGACCCTTGAACCTTTTGAGCCGAGCCAAGAGCTAAAGGATAGAGTCTTAGCTAAGACGCTAAAGACTGACATAGACGTTTCAGAGTTTGTTAAAGACCCTTCAGGCTTGGCGTTTAAGGTTAAGACTCTATAAAACTCAAGCGCTTAGTAGCTTTTTTCCCTTACATGTCACCATTCTATTGGTTGTTTGTGGGGACCATTACAAGTTATATAAGAGTCTTATCTAAGACTCTTGGGATAAATTTCAACTTCTTAATAACAATTCCAAACGTCAACACTAATTATTCTTGATTGGTTATACATGATGCTACATTTTAGCTTTCTATTGGACGCCATTTGCAAGTTTGATTTGTCCCTTGTGACTGTATAGTGAATATTATTTTTATTATTTTCTACTTAAATTAACTTTCCCTTTTAAATAATGCCGTCTTTCTCCAGGTACATCGATTATGATCAACATAAATTAATATAATTGGTTGTTGACTTTTTTTTTTTAACGGAAAAGGAGATAATATTATACCAAACGCAAACCAGAACAACACAAGTTCATAACTTCCTAACCAGAGGTTAGAAAACCGAAAAAAAGAGAAGAAAAGGAAATAAAATAAATACAAATAGGCTAACACTCGCCATACAAAATCAAGTACTTTCATCCCCTAAAAGAGCGACACGGTGGTCTTATAAACAAAAGTTCATGGATCCTTTACATACATAGGTAAATATTATAAATATGGGAGTTGTGATATACACAATAAATATGATTATATGTTTATATCATTACATGATACTAGAGGTGTAAAAAAAACCGGTTTTTTTTAACCGAAATAAAAAACCAAAACCGGTTTTTTTAAAAACCGGTTTTTTACAACCGGTTTTAAACCCGGCCCGATCATCCGGTTTTAGACCAGTTATAATATGGAGTGAAATGGTTTTTTTAAAAACCGGTTTTTTTTAAACCGAACAATAAACCGATTATGACAAAAAACCGGTTGTTGTATAGTATAAAAAACCGGTTTAACCGGTTTTCGACCGTTTAAAAATAGCAGCAGCTGCAGAACGGTAATATTACCGTTAGGGGTGATTTTTTGACCGTTTTTTTTTTTTTTTTGTTTTTTTGGGCCAAATCCTTCATCATTCACTCCTATAAATACCCTATGATGTTTTGGGTTGATTACACAACTCTAATACACTCTTAATACTCTCCAAAATCATAAAAAACCATTTAGTATTAGCCAAAAAAAAAACTTTCAAATGGCTTCCTCTAGCCAACAAGATTCGACTCACATTGGTGCTTCAACTAGCGATGTGGTGGTTCGGGTTGTTCCTACCAAGCGAAATCGAGAAGTTTGGCAACACTACGATATGTGTGAAATGGCTTCGGGTGAAAAAAAGGCTCGTTGCAAATATTGTAAAGGGTTCTACAAGCCGGAAGCAAACACCTCTTTAAAAACACACATCACAAAGCCATTTTGCAAGGTTTTGAAATCACAAGCTTCGAAGGATCAACCGGCAATGACAAGTGAAGGAGAGATCTTCGCTTACTCCATTGATGCGGTTCGTGAGGAAATGGCATGTTTTGTCATTCAAGAAAGCCTTCCTTTCAACCACTTCGACAACCAAAGGTATACTCGCCTTGTTCAAAGAACTCTCCAAACACGATACACTCATGTAAGTCGTGCAACTCTAACAAGGGATTGTTTAAAAATGTGGAAAAAAGCTAAAAATGAAACAATTTCTTTTTTTGAAAATTTACAAACCGGTGTAAACCTTACTAGCGATGTGTGGTCGACACCTCATGGTGTACCCGACTCTTACATTTGTGTTACCGCACAT
Source organism: Ambrosia x helenae (assembly GCA_030844895.1). Lineage (NCBI taxonomy): Eukaryota > Viridiplantae > Streptophyta > Magnoliopsida > Asterales > Asteraceae > Ambrosia > Ambrosia x helenae. The sequence continues at coordinate 26,282 of JAUTDX010000876.1, forward strand.
TGGGTTCAACCCGATTCATGGCAAATGATGAAACGTACGATTGCGTTTCAACTTTTCGATTATCCACACACGGGTCAAAATATTTTTAAGGTTATTGACAACGTTATTAAAACTTATAAATTTGAGGAAAAAATATTTTCTATATCTTTTGATAACGCCTCCAACAATACCGTTGCAATAACACAATTAAAATTAAAATATAAACCCATTTGTGAAGGTGCATTTTTTCATATTCGATGTGTTGCACACATCATAAATTTGGCGGTTCAAGACGGTTTAAAAATTGTTGAGTCACAAAAGGAGGGTTTTAGAAGAATGTTGCGTGATATTTTTAGCAACGTACAAAGACATACTAAATATATAAAGTTTTGTGCGGATGCGAAAAAACCGTGTTTGGGTCCGAATTGGGATTGCCCAACAAGATGGAGTTCTACATGTAACATGTTTTAAAAGGCGATTTCACAAAAAGAAACTTTAATGGCTTTTCATGAAATATTGTCGAGTCGTGGTAAGGTTAACCCTTACCATGCAAGGAGTTGGGAAACTATTGAGCGTATAGCCGATATGCTACAAGTTTTTAAAACGTCGACAACCGCTTTATCCGGTGTTTATTATCCCACAAGTCCTTTGGCAATTCACAAAATATTTTTAATGACATCTAAACTAAGCAAGATAAGTGTGTATGGGCATCCGTATTCGGATATGGTAACACAAATGAAAGAAAAACTTAAAAAATATTTTAAAGAGATACCACCGGTTTTTACTTGTGCCGCCGCCTTAAACCCTTGCTATAACATAAGGGGCGTTAATTCTATGATTTATAAAATTGCGGACGAGTTGGGTTTAAATTGTGCCGAAGACCCATGTTTTAGCCAAGGTTTAAAAAATAAATTTAGCAATCATCTTAATGCCATGTATGCTTTTTATCAATCAAAATATGGTTCAAGCTCACAAATTCATGATTCATTGAGAAACACTTTGGACGAGAATTCAAACGAATCCGAGTTTGCTTTTTATAGTCATTTATGGAATATAAATGAACAAGATGAAGCTACTAACACACCAAGTAGCGAACTCGGGAGATATAGTGGTACAGACTTTTTATAACACCTCACTCCCGAACAATTTAAAAACTTTGATTTGTTGGCTTGGTGGAAAGAAAAGGAAAAACAATTTCCGATTCTAGCCGCCATGGCCCGAGATTTACTAAGTTTCCAAGCTTCTACGGTAGCTACGGAATCCGCTTTTTCTACTAGTGGCAGGGTCTTATCGATAAGGAGAACGAGGCTAACTCCTAAGGCGGTTGAGATGTCTATTTGCTTAAAGGATTACTTGGATGCGGCGGAAAGAGTACAAGATAAGCGCTCACTTGAGGGAGAATTGGAGTACGAAGCCGAATTGTACGAGGACGAGGTGAATATGGCCTTGATTGAACCAATGACCGACGAAGAAGCCGAACGTGATGAATACCTTCGAAACAACTCGGGTTCGGGCGAAGATTAAAGATGTTTTCAAGAGAAGTTTGATGTATTCAAGAGACGCTTGATGTATTGAAGATATGCTTGCATATGTTTAAGACTTTAAGTTGTTTAAGTTTTTAGTAGTTATGTTTAAGACTTTAACTTGTTTAAATTTTTAGTTTGTTTAAGACTTTAAGTTGGATGGTTTTATTGTTTAAGTTGGATGTTTTAGTAGTTAATGAAATGGTTTGGAGGTTTAAAGTTTATAAGTTTCTTAATCCATTGTTTGAAGTTTGTTTGTAGTGAAAAAAAAAATTTTAAACAGCAAAAAAAAATTAAAACATCAGCAGCAAACCAGCAGCAACTAAGGGTTCTGTTCCGGTTTTTTTACCGGTTTTTTTCCGATTTTTTTATCGGTTAAAAAAACCGGTTTTTATAATCGAATAAATAAACCGGTTTTTAAAACCCTGTTTTAACCCCGATACAAACCGGTTTTATATAATACACCTTTTCAAGCAAGAAACCGGTTTTTAAAAAAACCGGTTCTAAAACCTAAAAAAAAAAACCGGTTGTGAAAAAACCCGTTTCGGTTTTTAAAAAAACCCGATTTGTACACGTCTACATGATACCAACAACAATTATATAGCTTACAAGAAACACTTCTGATATAAACACAAATCTGGCTCACCTCCTGCCCATTAGGCCATTATCATTTAACCACCACCACCATCATAGTCAACCACCAGAACCATTCACACCACGGTTGCCGACCACCCCACCAAACCTACTACAATTTCTCTCCCCACTTCTTCGAACCAACCATCGAACCCTATTCGGGAACAACAGTGGTCACTTAAGGTTTGGGAACGATAGAGATTCTACAACAAAACGTCGGATTACATCGCCTCGGGTGGCTTCGGAACAACCACCACCACCGCCTCTGTACTCTCTCCCTCTCTGTTGTTTATCTCTCCAAACACCGCCTCTATACTCTGACTCTCTATCTCGTCTTTTGTTTCTCTCTCCAAATACTCTCTCTCCTGAGTGAGATCTGTGTCACGTATTTGTTTTGCCACTACACATGGCTTTACGCCACACCTGTCAAAAGAACAAACTGGTACAACCAGTGGCCCAATGGGCTGCTGACATCATCCCATCGACCACATAGCCTGATGTCACTGATAAGCTTAAAAGAGATAATGCACCCTTTTATCAACCTTTTTCTGGTTAAACACACTAACACAGTTTCGCAAATTATTTTGAAGTTTAAACTTTAAAACTAAAAATTTTATTCTTTGTATAGTGTGTGTATAATTAATTTAAAGTTAAAATGAATAGTATCTTTTCGTTTTTAGTTGAGAGAATTAACAATATGGTTTGCTGGTATGGTGGTTTGGTTTCCATTTATTACCCACAACGTCTCAGGTTCGACTTTGGTAGTGTTGGTTTTGGTATCCTTTCCCCCCCTTTTTTACACGTGGCTGATTGTACACGTGGTTTCTTCCTTTTATAGCACGTAGTCTTCTAAATAGTGCAACTTGCCTCCTGCTGCTTTTCTTTATTATCTTTCTTTTCCATTGTCTCAGGAAAATGGAAATCCTTTTATAGCACGTATTTTTTCTTCTTTTTGATCCCTGGTGATTCTACTCGAGAGGATACCAGGAAGAGTAGGAGATAAGAGAGAGAATGGGAAGATATAGAAGGATTTAGAGAGAAAGGGGTCAGGCCAGTCCTCCAGCTGCCTCCCTCACTGGCGAGGATCTCAAAGATGGTCCACCCGATGTTGACAAACGGTGTTTTAAGTTTGCGATAAAGGGCGGTGGCTCTAGGGTTCTGGCCATTTTATCGACAACGAACACAACTAACAGTCTTGCAATGGCAGTAAATGTCTCTCACGGTTTGTGGGAGGAAGCTGGTAGTGGTTTCCGACCAGTTGCTACGCTTATCTTACAGGTAAGCCCTAAATTGTTTTGGGGTAATTTCATGCTGATGTTTAATTCCATGATGAAGCTCCGATGAACAATTATCCCGGTCAGTGTAGGGTATCGGCGAAGAATCGACTAACCTACAACGAAGCTCCGGTGATCTAATCAAGGTGCATGTTCAACTTTTGAGAAGATCGGAGACGACAGAGAATTGATTAGTGAAAAGGGTCTACAGGTCAGTCCTCCATTAGCCACTTCGCCGGTTTTGTTCTTTTTTTGCATCGCCTGCCCTTTTAATTTAGACTTTATATTTTTTTTACTTTATTTATATTTAAGCTATGGATGGTAAAGTTCACATGAATAAAATTTTATTTTTGTAGGAAAAGATCAACAAACATACGATGTGTAAAAGCATGCACCAACGAGGAAAAGTCCATATTCTGATTCTCATATGAGATTATAGTTGCTTAATAAGGCACGTTGATGATTGTTACTAGATAAATGAACTTGAAAACACAAAATTCTCAGTTTATCTTTCTAACATACACATGTGCAAGTTGTATTGGATTTTCATAATAATTTTTGGAGCATTCCAAGAGGTTAAAACTTTGTGTGGTTAGAATTTAGGCCATTTGAACCAAAAGGTAACGTCAAACATTATGCTGTCTTACAACTATATGAAGCTTTATAATTGGAAACATTATATTTTTGTAGGTACATGGAGTCATGGAGATCAAGATTGGGTTTGAGGATCAGGACATGAATATATCATCATTAATGACCACCATTGGCTCGGCCCCATTACTATTTTTATGGTAATTTTGTCGATCAGAGGTAATTTCTGCTTGGTGTTCTAGACTCTGCTAAATATTTCCTCTAATTTGATTATATGGTTTCAAATATCATCCATTGTTACACTAATGGTATATAAAGTTCCCATTTATAGAAACCATCTACTATGTGAATTATTTTTGGAATTTACCAAACTAGTAAGACTCAGGGCCTGTTTGGTAAGTATCTTAATGAGGCTCTGAACCATTCAGCGTTGAATGATTCAGCATTCAACGCTTTTGTTTCAGCTTCAGAATAAAATGAAATGGTTAAGGCTGAACCATTAAGACTTGGGATGTAGCTGAACCATTAAGCACTAAACTAGGCTAAACCTTAATGAGACTCTTCTATCAATGTAGGACAAGAAAGCTAACAATTAAGATGTCCACCTTAATTATTCAACACTTAGTCAACTAAATAGCCCCTTAACGTAATAAACATTAACTTTTTGGTTTTCATTTAGTAACATTGATCAAATAAAAAAAATCTTGAAATTGTAATTGTAATTGGATCGATAAAACCTTGCCACATTAACAATTACGCCGGTGGGTTTTGAGCAAATTTCTCCGTTGGCTATTTAGGTGTTGTTACTTCCCTTGACGGCTTTTTATCTTGGTGCAAATTTTGCAATAAGATTAAAGGTCGCCGATGAAGTTTCTTTGTGGCTAGGTTTTATTAGTTATTTCATGTTTTATTGAGTGCTTTAGAAAAAGAAAAAAAAGAGAGTTTATAGAAATATTGACTTGTGTAGTCTAGGGTTTAAAATAAGCCTAATGAGTGAAAAGACGAAAAAGACCCTAACAGGCAAATTCGGCACAAATATGCTACATCACCCATTTCATTTCTAAAATGTCACACATGCATGTACATGTATTCATTTTCTATTTTAGATATAAAAAGAAACAAATAAACAAGTTTCCGCTTTTCCTCAACTCACATTACAATTTTCAACCAACTAGCTATCGAAACTACCCTTTCTCAAATGGTTTTTGATAGGTTTTTAATACCGTGCTACTTCATTGCCTAACACAAAACGTGATGTTGCGTACTAAAAATGATTGGAAAAAACGTCGTAAAATTAGGGATATTTATGTAACCGATTCATTACGCTCACAAAAATTAGACCAAAAATTATATGGTTGTAAATCTGTGGCTAAAAAAACTGATAAAAAGTAAGATATAGACTATCGAGTAGTAAATTAGTCCCAGTTTTAGCAACGGCTATTTAAAAGCTGTAGAAAAATAATTTAGGTCTCACAAAATGATGCAAGTTATAGAATGGCAAAGATATTTGATGATGCAAATTATAGTATGGCAAAGATATTTGAGATCGAAATGATTGGTCGCAAATTGTCTATAGTAGCTTGGGGGTTGATCACATACTTTTTTTTTTTTTGTTTGAATGGCCAATTGGAATCACTCACGAATCACTGAAGTATCATCGTGTTACCAGTGTTACCACGTGATCATATTCCACCACCAAATCACCAATTCAGGAGGAAACTCACAATTATAAGAAAAAACCCATTGTGAGATTCGAACCCAGGACCTTATGGTCCCCTTGTCTTATCCCACCACCAAAATGCCGCTTAGCTATAATGCCATTGGCGGGTTGATCACATACTGATACTCACTACTAGAAAAGTGGCTCTTTTGCTACAACTGTTTTTACGAAAAAAAATGTGTCACAAATTTTGACAAACTTGCTACTAATTTGTGACGAAAAAAATACCCTTGTTTGTAACGCATTTTTAACAAAACCTTGATGTTAGAAAAACTCTTGTCGGAAACTAATTACTACATATTTACTACGCAATTTTCAACGTATTTCTTACGAAAATATGGTGTAAGAAATTTGTGATGCGATTCCTACGAATTTCTTATGCAATTTTTAAAGTATTAGTCGCTATTGTGTAGCAAATTTGTCAAAAAAATTAAAGGTTTTTTTTTCGTCACAAATTAGTAGCAAGTTTGTCAAAATTTGTGATCCATTTTTTCGTCAGAAAATTTTGTAGTAAAAGAGCCACTTTTCTAGTAATGACTCGGTACCGACTAGGCTCAAGCAGTGTGCTGGCCTATTTCAGCCTCATCTAAAGTTTGCATTTCAAACTAGCGTTCATCTTTTATATAACTAGCGACCTATCTTTTATATGAAGCTTTTAACATATTATATACATTAATTATTTATCCATGCGTATATGGTTGTTGGTTATATATATACTAGTGTGAATGCCCGTGCGTTGCAGCGGGTGCGTCTGTTTTATCGCCTTCTAGTTGTTGGGGTTTGTGGAACGCCAGTGGGGTTTGTGTGTGAATTCTAAACATAACCACATTCCAAAAAGAATATGTATAAAAAATAAAAAAGCGTTTACACTTTACACAACCCCGATCCAGGTTATAAAATGTTGACCGAATATTGAAATTGCCAAATCCCTACCGTTATCTCAAAGTCTCAAACCATATAGACTGCCGGCTTACCATGAATGGATTATAATAGGCGAAAGCACGTGACATGGAAATAAGCCAATATCTTAATTCACTTAAATGAATATAGCTACCAAGCCTAGTGGTATGAGATCATAAAATTTATGTCAAGAGAAACAATAGAGAAAAAAACCGTCTTACAAGTACATTAGGTGGAATAAAATTTCATGGACGTCTTTTTAGGTAAACGTCACTCTTTTTCACTATCATTGGCAAACCTTTCCAATAGAACCTTCACCAATCAATACATTTGATCAAAAATTCTTATTTTCTCTTTCGGTTAATCAAGCAAAAGTGTCGGCACTTCAATTATTAGTACTTCTTTTTGCACATCAAAATTTTATATCGATTGTACTTTGTCCTTTTGTTGTCCTACATTACATGTAGAAAAAAATTATAATTATTCCAATGTTCAAACCATGATAGTCATTATCATTAATTGTTATAGTGGAAATGCCCGCGCGTCACGGCGGATGCATCTGCACAAAGAAGCAGAAAGTGAAGAGCAATGACCCTGGGCACAAGAGGGTATGTTATGGGCCTAGGCGAAGACATTAAAAAATTTATTAGCATCTTAACAGCCGCTACACCACTTTAGTCGTTACCAAGGAATAAAGAAGATAAACAAATTATTCAAGGAATCATTTATGTGACAGATCTGTTTCTTTTGAAGTGACAGATCTGTTGAAGATTGCGGATGGATACAGGAATAAAGAAGCTAAACAAATTATTCAAGAGGAATCATTTATGTTTCGATGTGGGCTATTTGGACTACCCGGAATGATAAGATCTTCAAAGGTAAGGATTCTAAAGTTATGGAGGTGGTGGCTAGAGTCGAATCCTTGTCCTTCCTTTGGTTAAAGTCTCGATCTAGGTTTAAGAATTTGGTTTGGAAAGATTGGGCGATGTATCCTATGTACATGTTGTAATCATGATGTTCCGGTCCTTGTTTTGAGGCCCGGGTGCGTGTGTTAATGAAGTTTACCTTTCAAAAAAAAAAACCAAAAAAACAAAAATGGAACTAATGAGCTTAGAATGCCGATCATTTTTTCTAGGTCCTATATGCAACAAAAAGATTATTTAGAATTGTCGCACTGCCAGATTAATAAAATAACTTCACGGTCGCCATTTACATTAATTTCTATGAATTACTCTTACCACAGTTTAACGTTTGGTCCCCACCACCTGTTGGGACATTTTCATCAACTATCTTGACTTTCTTCTAAGCAAGAGCGTTGTTATCGAAGGGTTGAAACATCAAGCAAATCTTATATTTGTTGGCACACTGTTCAAATCTTATATTTGTTGGCACACTGTAAAAACAATATATAACCTCTTTTTTAAGATGGCATCCCAAGAGGCATAAGTATAAATCCTTATATTTTACCTACTTTCTTCCCTTTATGCCCCTGCTTTACAATCTCCAATGCTAATCGTACAATCTGCTAATGCTGCTCATTATTTGATAGCTAGGCGAAACTTATTATTTTGACATTCAATTCATCATTTAATTATCAATCAAGGAGATGTAAGTCACCATGATAAACCCAATTGAATGTTTAGCTTCATAAAAGTCTTTTACTTCTCTTCTTCATTAGACAACCATTACTATAATATCCATACTTCCTAACCCCCTTCAACATTAATACCCACCATAATCCCTCCCTTCAATTACCCACCATTCAATGAAAGCCTCAATTGATCAATTGAAATCCCATATTTATACGCCTCAATCATGTTGTATTTTGTGATTTTGTTGTATTCTGTCAGGCACCATGTGATTTAGCTGTTGTAGTAGAGGTTTTTTGAAACTGAATTTTGCTAGCTTCAAAACAACTTATTAATCAATAATAAACTTTTTGAACAGTGTGCCAACAAATATAAGATTTGCTTGATGTTTCAACCCTTCGATAACAACGCTCTTGCTTAGAAGAAAGTCAAGATAGTTGATGAAAATGTCCTGTTGCAGGTGGTGGGGACCAAACGTTAAACTGTGGTAAGAGTAATTCATAGAAATTAATGTAAATGGCGACCGTGAAGTTATTTTATTAATCTGGCAGTGCGACAATTCTAAATAATCTTTTTGTTGCATATAGGACCTAGAAAAAATGATCGGCATTCTAAGCTCATTAGTTCCATTTTTGTTTTTTTGGTTTTTTTTTTAAAGGTAAACTTCATTAACACACGCACCCGGGCCTCAAAACAAGGACCGGAACATCAAGATTACAACATGTACATAGGATACATCGCCCAATCTTTCCAAACCAAATTCTTAAACCTAGATCGAGACTTTAACCAAAGGAAGGACAAGGATTCGACTCTAGCCACCACCTCCATAACTTTAGAATCCTTACCTTTGAAGATCTTATCATTCCGGGTAGTCCAAATAGCCCACATCGAAACATAAATGATTCCTCTTGAATAATTTGTTTAGCTTCTTTATTCCTGTATCCATCCGCAATCTTCAACAGATCTGTCACTTCAAAAGAAACAGATCTGTCACATAAATGATTCCTTGAATAATTTGTTTAGCTTCTTTATTCCTTGGTAACGACTAAAGTGGTGCAGCGGCTGTTAAGATGCTAATAAATTTTTTAATGTCTTCGCCTAGGCCCATAACATACCCTCTTGTGCCCAGGGTCATTGCTCTTCACTTTCTGCTTCTTTGTGCAGATGCATCCGCCGTGACGCGCGGGCATTTCCACTATAACAATTAATGATAATGACTATCATGGTTTGAACATTGGAATAATTATAATTTTTTTCTACATGTAATGTAGGACAACAAAAGGACAAAGTACAATCGATATAAAATTTTGATGTGCAAAAAGAAGTACTAATAATTGAAGTGCCGACACTTTTGCTTGATTAACCGAAAGAGAAAACAAGAATTTTTGATCAAATGTATTGATTGGTGAAGGTTCTATTGGAAAGGTTTGCCAATGATAGTGAAGAAGAGTGGCGTTTACCTAAAAAGACGTCCATGAAATTTTATTCCACCTAATGTACTTGTAAGACGGTTTTTTTTCTCTATTGTTTCTCTTGACATAAATTTTATGATCTCATACCACTAGGCTTGGTAGCTATATTCATTTAAGTGAATTAAGATATTGGCTTATTTCCATGTCACGTGCTTTCGCCTATTATAATCCATTCATGGTAAGCCGGCAGTCTATATGGTTTGAGACTTTGAGATAACGGTAGGGATTTGGCAATCTCAATGTTCGGTCAACATTTTATAACCTGGATTGGGGTTGTGTAAAGTGTAAACGCTTTTTTATTTTTTATACATATTCTTTTTGGAATGTGGTTATGTTTAGAATTCACACACAAACCCCACTGGCGTTCCACAAACCCCAACAACTAGAAGGCGATAAAACAGACGCACCCGCTGCAACGTACGGGCATTCACACTAGTATATATATAACCAACAACCATATACGCATGGATAAATAATTAATGTATATAATATGTTAATAAAAAGAAGTGATGTTACAAAGGGCCCGGAATTAAAAAAAAAATAAGGGTCGACCCACTAGAATTCGAAGAGGATACACTACCCCCAAAAGATTCATTTCTTTATGCAAATTCCATAAAATTTCCAAACTGAAAACAAATAAAACATAAACCACATCAATTTTGCATTTTAAAACATTGTTTTTTTATTCATAATTCATAGTAATAATAAGTATATCCAATTTCGAACACCCAAATTCATTACAACACACTAATATACTAATAATAACGAGGCCCATTTGTATATAAATATAATCGATGTCAAAAGGCACTTAGAAATAATCAAATCCCATATCTTATAACAATGATTATGATTCTAACTAAAAATACAATATTAATATATTATGTTCTTTTGCAGCCGAGTCAATGAGGCATGACTTGAAGAGAATATATGGTTACAGGTCGGAGCTCGGACCATCACAAAAAGGCCGAGCCCGAACCTAACAAATACAAGGTTCTATACCGAAGCTCGACTCGTTATAAAGAGATCGAAGCCGAACCTAGTCAACCGATTGCTTAGCTTCGGCCCAAAAGGCCCATGGGCCTGGGCTTGCCGAAGCCCATCTAGGAAGGTATAAATACCCTTCAAACTTCCTCATTTGAAAAACTTAACTTGATTGTACTTTTTGTACTCTTTTATTTACTTTCCACTTCTTAAAGCCATACTTATTCTCACGCCGGAGGGTGGTCACAGAGAGACCCTTCCTCTCCCGTGTGACGAGCCTAACGGTGTCTTGTTTTGCAGGTTATTTCTCAGATCTAGATTGGTGTTTCTCATCTTCGTGTCTAATTCCTCAGATCTACATCACCGATCTAGCCAGATGTGACTTTTTTCCTCTTCATGACTCATGAAGAAGACTCTAGAGATCGATATAAAAATCGAAATCGAGTTTTTCAACCAACGAATTAGTAAATGCTCTTGGCCTTAATTCATTCTCACAAGCAAATGTGGATGGCTTGCAAATGTGAATGTATTTTGATACTTTTTTGTATTTTAAATGACATATGTTAAGGCAAAACCAATTTGGATAGGACGCGCTTTTACAAGAAATAAGCTAATATTATTTTACATGACCATTTTGATTTGAGCTCAGTCTAAACCGTTGGAATTATATATAGTTTCTTATGACGGATTCAGAGGATCATCATTTAATAATACATTCTTAGTGTTAGGATCAGATATAAACAACACGTGTATAGCACTCGTTATGTTTGAATTAGAATAATCATTTTTAGTTAGTTATTCGTATAATTTAAAAGTTTACCGCTATATATTTATACTTGATCACACCCAATGCACGTCATTTGTTTTGGTCATTTCTGTTATTTATAAGTTGCCAAAGGCATTATAGTCAAGTGGTATCTTGATGGTGGGATATGACTTAGGGACTATAAGGTTTTGGGTTCGAATCTCACTAGGAGGTTTTCTCATAATTATGAGTTTTCTCTTGAATTAGTGACTTTGTGGTGGAATATGATCAGTAGTAACATTGGTGACATGATAATACTCTAGTGATCCGTAAGTGATTTCAATTTAGAGTTAAAAAACATATATATATATATATATAAGTTACAACTACACGTAAACAATGTACAAGTTTTGACGCATGGAATATTTATCATCTCTGTCCAATTTTCCAATCAAATCAATGAAAGGTCTATGGGATTCCCTATTTCCCTGCCCATGCTATGCTATGCTTGTCCATAGGCCATTGCTTTAACATAAAGTTTCATTCTTTTTATCACCAATTCTCAACCTTTAAATTTATTATTCTACTCAAAAAATAATTAACATTATTATTTTCTTCATTACTGTTTTTAAAACTTCTATGATTTATCAACTTCTCTTTAACTATTACTAGTAATATGCCCCGCGCATTGCACGGGTTAAATCAAGAATCAGTTTTTTACCGTTTCACTTGAGGGTTTTTTAATCTCTAAGTTTTCTAGTAAACCTAAGGTTTCGAGTTGTCAATCTGTTTTTCATTAGATTTCCTTTACATGTTAAACTTCAACAGATACTATTAAGAGTTTATTATATTGAGCATTTCTAATATTTTCCTTGTTGCAAGTCCCCACGTATGTGTTGCGACCTCACATACCAAAAGTTTGCAAGGGATGCATGTCACCGTTCTACCCTATTTATAATTAAAGGATTTTGTTAAACAATCATATAAATAAAGAATATGTAAATAAAATAAATTCAATATTATAACTTGTTAGTATCAAATACCATAAACTTATTTTTCGTAAAAGAAAGTATAATATATGTTACCGATAAAACAATACTACATATCAATATTTTTTTTTCGAAAATCATATAATATCGATGAAGGTAACATGACAAATGATGACCATCATGGTAATAATCTAACTTCGGTTTACACATAGAGTCGGATCACTATTCAAGTGGTGATGTTGAGTGAAGAATATGTGCTGAATAGTGAATAAATTTTTTTTAACTAATCAAACAAACACAACACGGCTGCTAAATCCTTAAAACTCAGATTCAATATACGCTGAACGAAGAATATATGATTGAGTAACATTTTTCCCAATTCACATATTCATGTGTCACCCTTCTGTTTCTTGTAAATCCTTTAAACTCAAATTCAAACATGGCCCTCCTCTCTCTCATTGACGGAATCCCGGCTCTTTCTCATCTCTCTTTCTTTTTAGGACTGTGTGTACTTGGGTTTAGTTTTGGTATGATTTTGGGTTTAGTTATAAGTTGAAGGGTAGTGTGACACCTAAGACAAATAGCTTGGATGAGTAAGATGTCTAAGATGATAGAGAAGGATACATGTAATTAGTCATACTCACATGTGGCAGCCAAAGAAGGAGCTAACCCCTCACCCAATGATAGCTCACCAAGTTTACCACACAATGTGATTACTGTAATTTTTTTTTTACTTTTTATTTGTTACCTTTTACTAATTACTAATATCACTATTCATGATTAGTTAGAATTTATATATAGTATAATTTGGTATGATTTTGGGTTTACTTATAAGTTGAAGGGTAGTGTGACACCTAAGACAAATAGCTTGGATGAGTAAGATGTCTAAGATGATAGAGAAGGATACATGTAATTAGTCATACTCACATGTGGCAGCCAAAGAAGGAGCTAACCCCTCACCCAATGATAGCTCACCAAGTTTACCACACAATGTGATTACTGTAATTTTTTTTTTACTTTTTATTTGTTACCTTTTACTAATTACTAATTACTAATATCACTATTCATGATTAGTTAGAATTTATATATAGTATAATAATAACAACAATAATAAAAATAGCAACAAATAACAATAATCATTACATTTTTAACACAAATCCCACAAATTAAACACCAAATCAATAAAAAAAACAATAACAACAACAACAACCACCCACATCAATTTCCATTAAAAATCACAACATTGAAATTCAATCAATTTCATCACAAACACAAAGAAATCAATGAAATAATATTATTCACACAACATAAACACACCTGCTCGTTAAAGGAGACCAAATTCAAGCACAGATTCTTCAATTCCAACCGTAGAATTATTTTACTATTATAATACATGCTATAAAAAGTAGAGATAAGATCCCGTACAAATAAAAATTTCATACGAACTGTACGAATCGTTTAGAAGGGACGGTGGCATTTTAGTAATTAATGAAAAAGTTACTTTATACTTAACCAACTTTTTAAAGATTCTACCTAACAACAAATTTCATTCAAAAAACCCCCAAATCAGATTTCAAACCAAAAAAAACTCTCCAAAAGCCCCCAATTAACATCACAATCGAAGCGATCAGCCAAGATGAAGTTCAAAATCTTCCAAAAACATCAAACAGGAGGTAATATGTGATTTTTATACGATTTTTTTTTCACTTTTCATGCTAAATTTCTAAAACAGAAAATAGGATGTTTCTTATTTTTTTTATGAAGAACAAGGTTTCAAGGTTGTAGGCTTTTGAAGTTGTTCTATGTAGAGTACTTTTTGTGAAACTTGATATAGCATGTTCTATGTAGAGTAATTTTTGTGACACTTGGAGCTGAGAAGGAGACATCATGAATTTGTTTAAAGTAGAGGATCAACAAGAACATGATGAAATGAAAGAAGGATCTACTACAAAATAACTCTACTTATACAATAATTACACTTCACTATAAACAACTGTTGATTACTCTAGAGTATTTATATAGCGTAATTATAACTAGAGTAATTATATAATTACCTTTTCTTCAGTAGTAATGGTTTGGTTTCTGGAGTAATTTTGGAACTAGAGACTGAATGTTTCTTGTAGAGTAAGTTTTGAAGTTGTAGAGTAATTTTTTAAAGTAGTTATTGCATGTCTTTGTGGAGCAATTTGTGAAGTAGTTATGGATTGTTTTGTAGAGTAATTTGCATTTGTTTAGTATTTTTGTGAAGTAGTTATGGTTTGGTTTCTAGAGTAATTTTGGAACTAGAGACTGAACGTATGTTTTGTTTTATAGAGAGAGAAAGTGGGGTAAGAGAAAGTGACATAATGTCTGAGAAAGAGAAAGCAGCAAATAAAAGTTGTTATTTACAATAATGCCACCGCCTTTTTTTCTTTGATTCGTACAGTTCGTACGATTTTTTTGTTTGTATTTGATCTTTTGTCATAAAAAGTAATAACTAAATATCATAATATATTTTCATTAACTGCATAACTAAATAAACTATTTAAAATATTGTGTGAATGTGTATATAACTATCTATATTATCTTATTAAGGAGGAGTGATGGCCAATATGGTCATTTTTGTTTCCATACAACTTAAGAAGCAACATGTACAAGTGATTTATGCTCATATAATAAGGTTATCATTGGAACTTTGTGGAACATTAAGACACATATAAGGGTAGAATAGTAAATTTATCAAGACATTTTAGTTAAAACTATAAAATTGTTTCCCTTCTTGCCATTCTCCTCCCTTATCTGCTATTCCTTCAACGTTAATGATTCCAGACTTTTCAAATTATACATTGAATATGAATAATAATCAGTTATGTCATCAATTCTGTCCATCAATTGTAATATAGAAAGTTGAAACGGCAACTACAATCAACTCAGGTCAGTTTCGAGTTTCTATCTTAAAGTCCAGCATAAATAGAAGGTTGTAAATCTAAAAGTCTTGCATTCCTCATTATCATTTGGTTTCTCCATTCAATTTGGCTTTTGCGACTCTTGCTTCACCATCCTCTTCAGTTGGTTGATGGATTTACAAGTAATGCGAGTTATGATTTACTCTGATTGTGATTCTGAATTATGTAATTGATTGGTTTGGGGATTTTTTGAGAGAAAAACCTAATACAAATGTCGAATTAGGGATTTTAGAAAACACTGTGGGGCAATTCAATTCTTTATTTTTAATGATTGTTTTTGGTACCAAATTGGTAGAAGTTGTAGATATCAGCTTACATTTGAACAATTTAAATTCATATCTATAATAACTGTTTGGTAATTTCACATGCACATGTAGATAGGTTGGTTATGAGGATCAGGTCAAAGTAATGGGTTGCAACTGCAATATAGAACTATGCTCTTTTTAGGCTTTTTATTTCGATGAAACCATTACTGTATATTGGTGAGAATGATAAACCCATTGGATTTTTTACTGATTGCTATACACAGTGGCAATGAAAGCATTTACACAGTGTTTCAGGACTGTCTAGCATTTACACAGTGGCAATGAAAGCTGCAGGAGCAAGTACGAGAGTTTTTCAGCTTCTTGATCGTGTTTCTTCCATGCCAGAATCAGGAAAGAAGTGGGGGTTAGTTTTTTAATTTCATTCTCTTGAGTATCCTGTCATTGTTAATGATAGCCATTAACTACATTATTTTTTATTAAAGATATGACATTGTGAAGTGGAATTGGATGATGCCTGGTTTGCCTATCCTTCCTGTCCTCGTCATATGGTGCTTGGGGTAATTGTATTTGGCAAAAAAACATCAGCAAGCTCAATTTTTTTTTTCATATTCTATACTTATTGCTTTAAGTTTAATACATGTTCCTTTGTTCAATGATATGCTAGCACTCGAGATGTTCTGGCTCTATCCTCTCAGCTATTGTTTGGTATGATGATTAATATAAGCTGGTAAGGGTAAATTTACCAACCTTATTTGGTTACTATTTCGTCTAACACCAGTTCCAACCATTCCATCCGCTTCACCTTTTTACGATTTTCAACAGATGAACAGCGGTGAAGGTGCTCTCTGTTCTGTCTCTACGTAGCCCATTTTTATACCTCGACTTTTGTTGTAAAGAGGCACGATGGCTAGGGTAGGTGGTAAGACGATAGTGATGGTGAAGTCAAAAGCGAAGAACCATCGTTGCCATTGCTTCGGCAGTTGCGTCAAGCGACAGATTTAGACCCCTTGCCACCGACTTCGCCTAAGGTAACGATATGCCCTTCAATGTTCTTCTGATGTGTTTGTATTTTGCCTATGGTCGGTTAGTGTTTCATTGCATGTGGTTTTTTTTTTTTTTTTTTTTTTGTGATTGAATAATTTAGTGACTGTATCTTTTTCCTCATTCTGTTTTGGCCTTTGCTCTATTTGTATATAAATCGTATGGTGGATTTATTATTTCAGCTATGGTTGATTAAAATATGGAGAATAATGCTCAATTTGAAACTCCAACTTGCTGGAGCAGTAAGTGTTTAACCCACTGTAGATACTCTTTATATTAAGGTTCCCCACATGTTTTTAACTCATGAGACTGACTTGATTTCCACCCTTCTGAGTAGGCATAGGAATTCTGTAGTATGTTATATATGCGTATTTTTGTTTGCTGTTTAAAAAAAATTATGGCAAAATGGGCGGGTCAAGCAACATGTGTGTTTTATACGGGTTGCAACGGACAGGTTGAGTTCACCTAGAATGCTTTTTGTTTAAAACGTTCTCATTGTTACAAATTTAAGTAGTGTCTAACTGATCTATATAATGATTTCTTTCAATTATGAATCCCAAACTATTCGTTTAGGGGTCAGGTACACAAAGATTTAATGTCATTTCTTCAAATTGTTCTCCACTTCTAAGTCGATAGCCTTCGTCGTGGCTTAATCGATGTTACCTACCAAATAAAAGGCCTATATGTATAAATGTGGGCTGGGCAACTAACAACATGTCAAAATGGTCAATCTGGCAACAACCAAAAATTCATAACGTCTGGTTTGCATCTGATGAGATACAAAGGACGATCTACGGCTTGTGCTTCGTTTTTGCACATTGCACTAAACCCGTATCATTGGTAACATATGTGTTCTATATGGATCTTTTGGCATACAGAGGTCGGATGTATCAAGGGTCGTTGATGGAAATGGAAGCGTCTGGTTTGCTCCACCTTCAAGTTCGTTTGATTAGGCGTTCTACAATCTTGATCAGCACCTCAAGGACTCCATGTTCTTCTTCTAAATCAATCTTGAGATGAGTCGAAGTGTCTATACGCATATCAAATATCCTTTCTAAACTAGATTAGAGAAAGGGTTTGTGCGTGAATCTAATGCATCTCATTCTTTTTCAGTGTGTGTGTGTGTGTGTTTGTGTTGAATAATAGCTACAGGTGGGTGTCGCCTGTAGTCCTTTGATTTCCTTAGAGTTGAAGGGCACTTTATGTTTTAAGATGTGTGCGACGGTTGATGTTTATTGTATTGTGTTTTTATTACAAGTTATTGTCTTGTGTGTTTAGTTATTGGTGTTGGATCTACGTTACAACTTTGTTTTATGAACTGTACTGAACTTTGTGGTTCTTCGCCTCATTTAAACTTTGTTTTCCAAACTTCGTATAAACAGAATATAATCTATGAAGTTGAGAGTGGGGAAATTTGTTAACTATGAATTCATAAAAAAATATCACAAGTTGATGCAATGCCTATATAATTGAATATCACTGCTAACACATTTTAATGTATTAAACGAAAAAAGTTTAATACATGATTTAAACTATTTTGTCTTTTAAAGATAAACTTGTAATGATGAATAAGAGTTTTGCCGATGTTACTCTAATAAACAATGATTTGGGATTGTTATTTAGTTGAAATTACATCATGATTTGGATTAAATAACACTTGCAAGTTGTTTATAGGAGTGGTATAAGTTTATAACCATTGAGTGTTCTTGTGCCATTGGGAGTGGTTCTTCATTTGGAGCAGTTGTGTAAGTTCTATTGATCAACCGATTTACTATTACTATTACTATTTAACATTGATTTAATATTTTAATATATTCCTAGCACCAATACATAAAGGGTTATATGAAGCTCGGGTCTCAGTTCACATATCATCTCCATCTAAGCTTATTCTCTTTATAAATCTCATTTGACTAATCTCCCTGATATATGGATGCAACTTATCTACAACAAGAAACTTATGAACACCATCCATTTCGATATAACTACAACCAGGAGTCGAATCCTCCTTTTTGCGAACCTTGGATGATCCATATTGTTAACGATCGAGATCCCTTTTTTAAGTTGACCCAAATAGCTACAAGCATTAAGAACATCAACAAGTGTGATGTTATCTGGTTCAATTTCTTTCGCTAGCACCTAGACCATGCATCGATAATCCGGAAATCATAAAGGTGTGGTTGCTTCACCTTTTATATTCTGTATGTTTTATTAATTTTTGTAATGATTTGTTGGTTTAACTAGCTAAAGGTATTGAGATCCTTCTGTTCATATTACGACATTGTTCTTTGTTTTTTAGTTGTTATAGACTTATTTTAGTGTTCTCTTCAGTTACTATACTGCATGTTGTGTACATAAAGAATTGAACAAAAGTTGACCAATCTCTCCACATAAAAAACCCGCCGCAACGCGCGGGCACCACCGCTAGTATACTAATATAATTTAGTTTACATTCTTCAAAATATTATTTGAATTGTAGCAAAAGCATGTTTAACTAGCAAGCATACACCAGATTGCTGGTAAATGGAAGCAGTGCAAGGTAAAAATAGGAAGTGTAGATGCATCTTAGAGCATTCACAGCCTATCCCCATCCCCAACCATATAATTTAAGAAAAAAACATAGTTTTCTAAATTTGTCTCTCACTTTTTCAAAGACTCAGAGCATTCACAACCCATCCCCCATCCCCAACCATATAATTTAAGGAAAAATCATAGTTTTCTAAATTTGCCACTCACTTTTGCAAAATCTCTCACATCCCATTCCCCATTCATATCCCCTATAAGCTTTTTTTATTATTATTTTATTTTTTTACAACCAACATTATTTCACTCCACCTTTCATTTGTATTATTTTATTATTATTAAATGATATGAGGGAAGGATGGAAGACCCCATATATAGGGGCTCAACATAGGTTTTTTGTAAATTTTAGAAATGGGGTATGGGGAAAGGGGTTGGGATGGAGTGAGTTTTTGTAGGATTTTCTTAAATTTTATGAATGGGGGAGGGAATGGGGGATGTGTTGTGAATGCTCTCAAATCCCATTCCCCATTCATATCCCCTATAAGCCTTTTTTATTATTCTTTTCTTTTTTTAAAACCAACATCAAACCACTCCACCTTTGATTTGTATTATTTTATTATTATTAAATGAGATGGGGGAAGTATGGAAGACCCCATATATGGAGGCTCAACATAGGTTTTTTGCAAATTTTAGAAATTGGGTATGGGGATAGGAGTTGGGATGAAGTGAGTTTTTGTGGGATTTTCTTAAATTTTAAGAATGGGGGAGGGAATAGGGGTTGGGTTGTGAATGCTCTTATAAACTATAAAAGAGGGAAAGAGACATCAAATTCCGTTCAATTATACCACTCAAAAAATCATAAACAAATTTAGCTTGATTTTTGTAGGTCAATAATATACTTTCCCTAATAAGCTTGGAAACAAACAGATGAGAAAACGCCATCCTATGAAGAAGCTAATATGTATATCAGTATAGGAGAGGAGAGTGCTACTAAAGAATCACCTTGTTCTCAGGTTCATCGCTCTTCCGGAGGAGTTTCATTCCATATTCCTTCAAATCTACTGTAATATATAAATAAAAGTAGATACTTGGCATGTTGTGAGGGCTTTGTAGGCTTTTTTTCCCGCTCATTTCACCATAACACTCTTCCTTAGCACGCTACTATTTTTTTCCTGATTTCCCTCTCAAACCCTAACAAAAAACCAAATCTCTTATCTCTCTCATCATATGCTGTCAAGAATGAAGATCTTCCACCATGTAAAACCCAGAGCTGCAAATCGATCATCCAACAAAGTTCAATCATCGATATGTTGTTGTGCGTGATACTATATCTTCGAACCCTAAGCCGATTCTTCTTCATGTCATTTTGGGGTTGTCACCCTAACCCTAAGTGTTGGATTCTTTCAAAGCCAAATCAGGTTTTGGTTGATTTCATTAGGTGTCTTCAATTTCATCTTCAACACCTTTCATTTCACTATTGTTTGTGATTTGCGATTTCAGCCCAGAAGTCAGAAGAACAATCGGAATATGCGGTCAGTCACGTAATTGGTACTCAACCATGGCAGCCTCGATGTCTGTGAAACCCCGTTTCTTCCACTCTCCAAGGTACGTGTACTTATTCACTTACGCTGTTCTAGATAGATGATCCTTTTATTAGTTCAATTAAGTTTAGTTTAAAAAGTCTCGAAATTATTAAGTCAATTCCGATTCCGTTGAGTTGCACATTTTCTTTCACATGTACCTCTTTTTCAATTGCATTGCAAGTGCATTTCCAATGCCATTGTGTTGAATCTTTCGTTGTGGATTGTTGATAAAGTTTCAAATGTCGTATCTTCCTTTTGCCTCTGTTTCTATTTTATTTTGTTTTTGTCGTTCTTTTGGGTCACTTGCTTCTTTGTATTGTTTAATTGGTTTTTAAAGGGCTGTTATTGCTTTAGGTCTTCTTGAAATTTTAGCATATCGGCAATAGTTTTCATTTTTGTAGTTTGCGTTGCCTAAAATTTATTTCATATGCTTCTCATTATAGTCATTGAATATTTACACTGCCACTTATTGAAAGGGTTTAGGATTTGCTTTATTAATTTTAGTTATTTAACATCATATGGCATGTTATTTTTTATATTAAAATATACGTTTATGTGCTTGTAGCTTTGAAAATATTAGTTTGTCATTGCAACTTGCTTTACACTATTAGTGTTTTTCAAAAGTTTTTTCATCTGACTTTTATATAGAATCTTATTGATTTAGTTTTATTAAATTTGGACCAAACTCATATTTAATCCGTCTTTCACTTCTTTAGTATACTTTGTAGTCATATATGCATACACAAACATTTCAAGCTGAACAATTTACAGATACGACACTGGCAACTCAAACGCCTTAGGCCCGGCCGACGACTTGCAATATTTTAGTTTACCAGGTATGTACAATGATCTATTAATTCAAAATCATATGTTTTTTGTACGAAATTAATAGCGCATTGTCATGACTAGGGGACAACAATAGAGAAGAGTATGGGATCTGCTTTAAATTGGTCACGGAAGTTTTGAAGTTCATATGTAGCTCGATAAACGGCATTGTGAGGGTTCTTACTTGAATTCATTATGGGATATGCTTTAGTAGCATCGTTTTGTTTGAGATGGTTGATTAAGTTTGTGCTTTAATTTGTCAATATTTAATGGATTCGTTATTTTGTTTTGTAAAGGCCTGAATGCATTTTATGCTACTTTTGTGTTTAATGCTTTTAGATGGTCTGTACAAAATGCAATGTATCTTCAGTTTGAAAATATGGACTTAACTATGGAATTCCAAGTAGATGTTGTTTTTCTTGAGTAATGCTTAGACCAATTTACCACCACATAATGGCTTGATGGAGACAATAAATACATATGTGATTGGTAATCTTCCCTTTGATTGTTTCCCTTATACAACTACATATATAAAAATCAATTTCAATTTCTTTGGTCTACATATTTTATGGTATTGTCAGCTTACTGTGGGGTTGACTTTGTTTTGCAGATACAGTGACTATGTCTCAGCATGGAAGTGACTAAACATTCATATGGCTCCTATTATTCCTACCAGCAGACCTAGGGAGACTTTGAGCAACATCTTCACTATTCCTACTCGAACACGCTAATGGGGATAGACAAGAGTGCTTACATTGGCATGGTAAGTTGGTTTAACAAACAGATATAAGTTATTGTCTCGAACTCTCGATCAATGTTCTTTTAACAATAAAAGCTAAAAACTTAAAGTTGTGACTATTTATTTGTTTGACAACAATTTTTTTTACAGAATCTTAACAAACCAAGAGGTTAATTTGTTTGTATATCTAAGTTTATATTCCTGAAAAGGAGAACACGTACATGGTTCCACGGGGTTTTAATACTTAAAGTTGAATGAGAAGTTTTTTTTAACCAAATACATTGATTGTTGATCTTATATGATAGTTCATATTATTATATAGAAAAAGAATATTGCATATGAGGTCTTTGTTTTATTTGCTGGTAAGTTAGTGTAGATAATTAGCAAGAAGAAAGCATGGACCCATTTGGATTCTTATTAACTAAACAGAGGTGTGAAAATGAGTGGTTTGGGCAATTTAGGTAACGGATTAATACGGGTCAAATGAGTACTTATTTATCCATTAAGGGCAAATTCGATGCATTTCTAATCTGGTCACTAGATTTTATAAAATGGTATTAAAAGTTAAAAGCTCTACAGAAACTAAAATATGTTGATATTGCTTATTGGTTATTAAATGGTTTGGAAGTTGGATGGTCATAGACTTTTAGTACTGATTACTAAAATTTAAACTGAACGGGAAATGTGTTGTTTATCACAGTTTGTCTTTGTTCATCTTCATTATTACAAAAGAAGGTGTTATTGGTTTGGATTTGGATGGACAAAGACTTAATTATGCTCCACAAACATTAGATTTCAAATCGTTATGTGTACATGTGCAAGCTGTTGTAGTAGAGAAGTATGCTTTACATGGAGGTAATGTTGTTGAAGATGTCGGCCTTGCTCATGCATTCTTTCAGTTAAGTGTAAAGCATACGAAATCTCAGTCGGTATTTAGTGGCCTACTTTGCAGCATTACGAAATCTCAGCCAGTATTTAGTGGCCTTGCTCATGTATTCTTCATCATTTACTTGTGCAGGGTATCGTCTATGTTGGCAGCGGTTTCTCAAAACAATAGTTCTACAAGACTACAACCCGATATATCTTCCATTGATTCTAGCTGTAATTTTTTATTACACCAAAATTTCTAATAAAAAAAAATCAAAAAGTTTTTAAATTCAGTTATCTACTTATGGTGCCCATGATGAAACATATAGATCCCCTTCGTTTGTTATCAACTTGCTAAACTAATTTTTCTTATTTTTGAGTTTTATGTTGTTCTTTTCACTAATTTTATTTATATTTATGCATTTGTGAAGGAATTGTATGTTGAATTTTATTCAGGGTTATGCTTTATCACAGCTTGCACATTACCAATTTTTGCAAAATATTTGCTACATGTTGCGATGAACGTTAAGTGACATTTTCATTTTACCCAAATATTTATATCGTAATGTTTGACAATGACTAGAGATGGCATATAACACGGTTCTGGACCCGACTCGGACCGGTGCTTACCCTACCTAACCGGCTAACCTGCAGGTAAAAACCGGTTTCAAACTCGGGTTAAACTTAATCATGTAAAGAGAATCACAGAGCAACATCCTTTGTCAATGGGTCGTCTTTGAGAATCACCTAGAACCTATTTTTTGAATTGGATGCAACACTATCAACTAGAGTTGGCAAAATGGTCAATATAGGTAGGTCTAGGTAAATCTTGAAACGTTTTGTCTAGAATATTCGTTTACCCGAATATATCAATAATCAATTAACATCGTAAGTTATTTTCTTTATATAATAATTTATATTCGTTATGAATTATAATGTTGAGAATCCCGTGCATCACACGGGTTCTAACCTAGTATATAATATAAGAGGGTAAGACAGACAACTCCAAACAGGAACATGTGAAAGAAATTCATCACAAATTAATTGCGTGTGGGTAGTTGACCTGCTGATAGAAGTTAATGGAGCGATCGAATGATATCACCTACTCTTAACATCACTTGACATAGAGGCTGAGAGATACCTCTGAATGAGCTCAAATGTGTAGCCATCCGGATCTTCAATGAATGCTTTTGCTGGGCTAGGTTGACTCGTAACTTTTCCACCCTTGGCTTTTACAAGATCCACAGTTTTAGCAACCTAAACACAAATGCAGTTTTTCTTTCAAGTATCCATTTTTGAAAAAAGACAGGTTAATTTACATTTCCAAATCCAACCGACAAGCAGATAACCAACACTAGAACAAAAGGGAACCATATACAGATAGATCAAATCAACTTACATTACTAAGTGCTATACTAAAATGTCCAAAACCATTTCCAATGTTATACTTGCAACTGTATGAACATTGAATGTAACACCCCAAACTCTCGTTTCGCCTAAATACGCCATTAGGCGTAATCGATAAAATAACAATGCGAGTTAATGGTGGATGTTTTTTTTAACCACCGAATAAAAACGAGGCTAAAACCTTTTACCAGATACTAATCTAGTTAGAGTAATTATCTAGAAGCAACCTCGAGACTAAACTTGAGGGGCCATAGTTGTCAATATGTCCAAGTGGGTTTTATAAAAAAAAATATATATATAAAACAATAAAATACACATTGTGTGTGTATGTCGTGTGAATGATCAGGAGATCATTCTCCTACACCAACCAAACCCTAAAACTCAAGAACAATGTCAAATCCAAGCCAAATCAAGGGGCTTTTAGATGCTTTAGCAAGAAACAACTCATATAAGGCTTAATAGACATCAAGGTACCTTTTATTTGGTAGAAATTGATGTTAAATTCGTTTTTTATCATGGTGAAAATCTAGGGTTTTGTCAAAAACAAGAGATTATAAGTTGTTGGAGGTTTCTCTAGCTTTAGTGAGCCTCAATCATACCTAAATTGCTTACGAATCACATTCTACATGTATGTTTGATTCTAGTCATATGGTTATGTGAAAATTTAGGTTTAACCACTAGGTTGAAACCCTCTATGTTTAATGATTTAGTTAACTCTTAGGAGTTGTTGTAATGAGGAATTTAGGCTAAAAAGTCTAAATAACATGATATGATAATTATTAGGTAAATGGATAACTTAAACTCATGAACATCAATTGAATTTGGTGGGTGCACACCAAGTGTTTGATGAAACGCCTCAATAGTCTTGTTTGCAAATTGAGGTGATAACTTGATTTGGATAATCATGGAAATACCCGCATCTAAAACGTGAAACACATGTTTAAAATACGCCTCAATAGTCTTGTTTGCAAATTGGGCCATGATAAATCAGTAAATCATTCAACTCTCGGGTTAAAACAAAGTGCAAACCGTGGACTCGGTACAATCTAGTGCAAACCGTGGATTCGGTACAATCTAGTGCAAACCGTGGATTCGGTACAATCTAGTTCAAACCGTGGATTTGATACAAACTAGTGCAAACCGTGGATTCGGTACAATCTAGTAAAACTTGTAACGCAATGCTACAATTGTATAGTCGTATAACCTAACGCAAAACGTGGTAACAAGGGATTAGTCGATACAATCCATTGTAACTTGTAATGTCAGTTCAACACCGTTTTATTATGAAATGAAAACCAACCTCAACTTATGTTGAGATCAGTAAATCAGAAAAATGATTTTTAGAAAAGAAACTAAGCCTCATAAAGAGATAAATGATTTGAAATCTGAAAGTCAAAAGTCATTAAACGGGCCGGTTGGGGCATTGACCACCAATCGAGATAGCAAAACGAAACCCGAATTCAAAATTTAAGGACACGAATTAACTATGTTATGGGGAAAGCCCAAGCATAGTAAACCGTATAACTCACTTGGTGTGAGGATACAAGGAGGGTGGACCATAATGGATCATACCTTAGAATACGATACTTGAAACATATAAACCTAGCAAACCGGCTGGGTAAATTGTGGGAATTGGTAACAATTTATCACAAAAACCATGAAGGGTAGGGGGAACCCAATAAACGACAAATTCTTAAACATGATTAGCCAAACAAAGGAAAACGCTAGTGTAAAGCAAGGGTTGTTTATAACACTCTAGCAAACCAAAAGGGTATGGTAGTTGGATTCGGGGATGAATCCAACGGGTTAGAAAACGGCTATGTTAAAAGCCGGGTTAGTCTTGCAAACCAAGACAAATAACTTGTTAGTAATAGGTGCATAAACATGTATGCATATACATGCTATATGCGAGCATTACAGTAGATGCCCTAAGATGCATGATAGAATGGACCCTTAAACCATTACATCCTTCGGGATAATAGTAGACGGGGAATAGTCTACGGTTCTAAGGAAGGCCTATGAGAAACATAAGTAGCTAAAATGCATGGCAGGGGTATGTATGTACATATTGCCCCTAGTTAACCGAAATAATAGAATAACTCAAGTCATATTAAGAATGCTAAGGCTTTCATATAACAATCGAAAGGTGTGAAGTCGAACAAAGGGATAATCGCCCTAAGTATATAGTACTAATTGCTTATACTACAGATTGGTAAGGAACGAGCGGTGCTCAAAACGGTTTAGAGAACCAAAGTACTTTGGGGCAACCCAAGCAAATACAAGAGAAAGGTTTCGAGGACGAAACCTCTTTAAGGGGGTAGAGTTGTAACACCCCAAACTCTCGTTTCGCCTAAATACGCCATTAGGCGTAATCGATAAATTAACAATGCGAGTTAACGGTGGATGTTTTTTTTAACCACCGAATAAAAACGAGGCTAAACCCTTTTACTAGAGACTAATCTAGTTAGAGTAATTATCTAGAAGCAAACTCGAGACTAAACTTGAGGTGCCATAGTTGTCAATATGTCTAAGTGGGTTTTATAAAAAAATATAAAACAATAAAATACACACATTGTGTGTGTATGTCGTATGAATGATCAGGAGATAATTCTCCTACACCAACCAAACCCTAAAACTCAAGAACAATGTCAAATCCAAGCCAAATCAGGGGCTTTTAGATGCTTTAGCAAGAAACAACTCATATAAGGCTTAATAGACATCAAGGTACCTTTTATTTGGTAGAAATTGATGTTAAATTCGTTTTTTATCATGGTGAAAATCTAGGGTTTTGTAAAAAACGTGAGATTATAAGTTGTTGGAGGTTTCTCTAGCTTTAGGGAGCCTCAATCATACCTAAATTGCTTACGAATCACATTCTACATGTATGTTTGATTCTAGTCATATGGTTATGTGAATATGTGAAAATTTGGGTTTAACCTCTAGGTTGAAACCCCCTATGTTTAATGATTTAGTTAACTCTTAGGAGTTGTTGTAATGAGGAATTTAGGCTAAAAAGTCTAAATAACATGATATGATGATTATTAGGTAAATGGATAACTTAAACTCATGAAAATCAATTGAATTTGGTGTGTGCACACCAAGTGTTTGATGAAACGCCTCAATAGTCTTGTTTGCAAATTGAGGTGATAACTTGATTTGGATAATCATGGAATTACCCGCATACAAAACGTGAAACGCATGTTTAAAATACGGATCACACCATACATGAAAAATATAGCCCAATGATAATTGGAAAGTGATAGGATGGTGTGAATAAACTCATGAGATGTGTTAGTTATTGGATATGATAACTAACTTAACTAATCTTATGAGTATAGTGAAGGTTGATCTCGTCAAGCTAAGTGCAAGCTTGGAAGAAATGGATCAACAAACAAAACGGGTCAAGCGGATATGAGCGTAAAATGCAAGTAAATGAAAATGAATACAAGGTAAGTTTTACTTACACCAATGTACTATAACATAGCTTAATTGTTGAAAACATTAGTCTTAAATCTCGAGTGTGTGATAAAGATAAACCCCAAGGGGTAGAAGCTATTAATGGGTCACCTTATGTGCACTCAATACAAAACATGGTTTATGACCTTAATCGAGACAATGAGTTATGACCAAATGGTGAAATCCATCAAACGGGTCAATTAATAAAGATATGTGAGAAATGATGTTTTAATCCAAATGAAATCATTTGAATGAAGCTGTTAAGCATGGTGTTAAATGGGTCAAGTTAGTGTCACTTGAACCATAATAAAAACTTGGGTAACATAGTATTATGAACTATGAGTCTAAACGGGTCAAATGGTGATGTCCTCACCATGTGAGTCCAACACTTCATGCTTGTATTCCAAGCATTGAGATTCATGAGCTTAAACGGATCAAATGGCAAAGTATTATCATTTGAGTTCCGAGAAATTAATGTGTCTATCTAGAAAGCACGCAGGTAAATGCACTTGCGCATGCACGCTTGATGTTAAGAATCATGGAGGATAAGACAAAAATATGGATATGGGTCAAGGCCACCCGGTAAGTCCGTAGCTAATTAAACGCCTTCGAGCGAAGCAACATGGGTACTAAAGCTACTCACATGAAGTGTGGATGTCAACCAAGTAAGTTATTTCCATAACTATGTCTAATGCGCGCTAATGTGCTTAGGATTGATTAAATGGGATAAATCTTGAGAAAAGGTGGAAATCTAAGTTCGGATGGACTTAGAGGTTTTTAAATAAGTTATTGAGTCAAAGACAATGGATTTGAAACAAGAAGTGTCGCCATAAATGGCTAAATAGAAAGATTTAGCTATAAGGGGCATTTTGGTAATTTAAAAGATTACGAAAGGTTGATTCTAAGAAACCGGGTCTTAACGACATAATCCGGATGATGTTTTTAGTTAAACAAGAGTCCAACGAGTTAACAAAATGATTATTATGCCTTTTGAATGGTCTAATAAGGTTTTGTAAAACTTATGGCCTTAACGGGTCAATTTGGGTAAAAATCGTTGCACATAATATGTTTATGACCTGAACTTCAAATATTCATATAAAATCATAGAAAAATCGTTAGGAGGTGTTCTTTATACGCCTGGAAAGGTTTTTGAACGAAGCACAATCCACCTTTGAACATGTTCAACTAATTCGGACCTTAAATGAGTCAAAATGGTCAATTACAGCAGCTGAAAAAGAAATCGCTGCACATAATATGTTTCTGACGTGATCTTCAAATGTTCATATAAAATCATAGAAAAATCGTGAGGAGGCGTTCTTTATATGCCTGGAAAGCTCTTTGAACGTAGCACATTTCTTATTTGAAAGTCGAAGTCAGATTATGGGTTTTAGAAGGGTAAAAATTGACCCGAACAGCTGTTGCGCCGAAAAGTGCAGCAGTTTACTCTCTTGAAATGGGGCCGTTCGGCCTAGTTTGTTCCGTATCAACGTGTAACGACAATCATGCTAGTCTAAATGTATTATTAAAAATCCACTAACCATTCTTTGTGTAATGGTGTTAGGTATTCACGTGGCGGAACTTCCGGAGCAAAGATCAAGTCGCGAGAAGAACCGGACACACCCGAACGCTCAACTAGCTTTCGCATTTGAAATTCCCGATTAAAATGCAAGCTTTAATACATGTTTTTAGTAAATCTAATTATAAAATTTCTTGGGACCTATAATGTAGAAATCAAAATGGGTTGGATTTCATAAATATCAAAGTTCTAAATCGGGAGTGTTATTCATTAAGACCAAAGCCCGTAAGTTTTAATGTTAATCGCGTGTTTACTGGTTAGTGTCTTAGATGATTAATGTTGACTTCCTTCCCTCATTTATAAATTCTATATTTCCAGAGCCGTATGGTTCAAAAACGACAATCATACCCTAAACCACATATACAATCATAAATGACAATCATACCGACCACAATCATACCCTAAATCATGTATACAATCATACCTAAACCACATATACAATCATACGGACCACAATCATACTGTGTGTCTGTGTCACAGATTGTTTAGAAGATGAAATAACTCAAATTAATGGTTCAAAACGAAATTAACCATACCCTAAACGTCGGTGAACGGCTGCAAAAGGACGGGGAGTGGCCGTGAAAGGGCGGGAGCTGCTGTGCTGTGATAGGGTGGGATTAGGGTTTATTTTGGAGTTGGGAAATTTGTTCCTGTTTTTCATCTTCGATATATAATAGCAGTAAGCATTTTTTAGAGTAAAACCAACAAAAGTCGCGGTCACAAGATCATAAGTCTCCGTTGATGCTAACTTCGAATCAGAATTAGTTCAAAGCGTAACTCTAAAGCATCTCAAATCAGAATTAAACCATGTGTACTTTAAGTTGGAATTAAAGGTCGAGTGGGACCCAATTATACTATGAGAATTTTCTAGTTTTCTTCTTTTTGGAGTATAATTAGAGTTTAGGTATAGGTTGGTCGTGGCGCTTGGTGATTGATTTTTTGGGTTCGTCTTGATGGGGCTTGCGTGGTGGATTGTATATTATATTGGCCAGCTCCATGCTGGTCATTTTGGATATAAATAAAAGTTTCGTTTGGCTTGTCAAAAAAAAAATTAGAGTTCGTATTATAAACTATAACATAGGGCCGGTAACCTGTACAAGACATGGTAAGATCTGTTAACTAAAAAGTATACTATATGATTTTTTTTACTTTTTTAGATACTTAGAATTAAGAGGCAAACATCCTTCATTTCCTTTTCTGGTACATAAAACATAAAAACCATATTATAAACGAGTTTAAACAAGTCGTGTTCATGTTTAGAACTTGATTTGTTTGCGTCATTAAAGACCTATTAAACCTATTAATACACGATTTGTCAGCCGTACTAGAACATAATATGCTTTTGCTTTTAACAATCTCAGTATAAATGATTGAGGAATACAAGAATTAAAGTCAAGTGCTCATTAAAAATTTTATATTATTTTGGTTTTAAACTTTTTATTTAACGGTGTAGCTTCATAGTTAGTTAACTAGGAAGATTCTCCGTGCTACACTTCGGGTATTCGGTATGCATTGCTTCGGTTCATTACAGTATTGTCACTCTCTATAGCAACCGAAATAGAGCCATGAAATAAAATCATAATATACCCAAAAGATATCGACAAGTATTTTATATCGTAAAAAACTATACACAAAAAGTGTTACCGATTCTGACGTTATTGATATCAGTACGCTGAGTGTGTTAATAAAGTTGATTAGTTAATTAAATTATTAACTTTGAATCATAATTATTGTTTGTTAATTAAGTATCTTATTAGCGTTGGAACATAACCATAAAAGTTAACTTTGATTTAACTAACTTATGAATTAAATTTACAATATGCTAACTTAGAATCAATTAGAGCTTTCACATTTGGTCCACCAAATGTATGTGAGTGTATCCAACAAATTATATGGGGTGAGTGTAAGTGGTTGTGAGTAGAGGAGAAAGAAAATATTTGGTGGAAGCACTGTTCTACCCTATATATGAAAAGCTACTATTCACCCCTATGTATATTTTAATATTTTTGTAAGTAATTGTGAGTGAGAAGAGAGAAAATATAATGATAAAAGTATTATTATTTTAATTAGGAGAGAGAAGATTTAAGGGGCGGAATAATGATTTTTAGTGTACTTTGATGGATGGGATTTAGTAAAGAGGATGTGAATGCTCTTACTATTAATAATCTATAACTTATAATAAAAGAATTGAACTTTGATAATGTGACATTCAATGGAGGCCTCAACCCTCCTTGAATGTGCCACGTGGCATCATGTAGGATTTTTTTAATTTTTGAGTTTTTTTAATAAATCTATATATATTATAATTATTTTAGGAAAAGATAAGAATTTAAAAACAAAATTAAATTTTCTCTCTAATGTTTCCTCTCATAATTTTTAAACGTTAATATCTTTTATATACGAGATTTTTTAAAGAAAAAAATTACACCAAATTAACGAGCGTTTTATTATCTTTCCAACGAGTACCATAGTGCTATATAAAAAACGGAGAAAAAAAACCAACTATTTTTGTGGGGTTTTGTTTTCAAATATATTTTACTCTACTAATAAATCACAAACGATAAATTATAACTTCATAGGCAGAGATTCTTTTTTTTTATATTTGAATATGATAACTTATGGCAGAAATTTGTTTAAAATAAATAATAATAATGATAATATTATTCATTAATCATGTATTGGCAAATCATTAATTATGTTGTCATATTAGATATTTTATTATGTTATATTAGATATTTCAACCCCGAGACACTCCCGGGATAAAAGCTAGTATGATATATTTAAGAGCATTCACATATTAGAATGGTAGAAGATAAATTCTAAAAAAAAAAAACATTTGAGTTGTAGCGTGAGAAATCAACTGTCACATGAGTTCCAATTATTATTTATTATATTCACGTTTTGAATTGTTAGTGTATAGAATTTGTTATTTATAAGAGGGTGTTTGGGATTGCGTTTTGAATCTGATTTTTAGATTATTGCGTTTTGAAAACGCAGATAATCAGTTTTTAGTGTTTGGGATTGCATTTTGAAAACGCAAATAATCAGTTTTTTAGGCTACCAAAACGCAATAATCTATAAGCAGCTTCACCCTGCTTTTTCAAAACGCATAATTTGTTTTGAGTAATCAATCCCAAACACCCCTTAAATCTTATCTTAAGCTACCAATATAAAGCAAAACACACGTGAATTGAATTGACTATTCTTACATAAACCCTTTAATTTTTTCCACCATAAACTTTAGGATGAATACTTGGAGCATCACCAATAAGGTGTTTTTTGTGTAAGTGTGGTAGCTCCCAAACCAATCACCAATAAGGCATCTTTGTGCAAACTTTGCAAAGTGGTCGCTCCCAAACAATGACATGGTTTATTTCTCTTCCTAATCACATCACATAAAAGTATTTATTCTCTTTTCTCTCTCCTCTCATCCCTTTCACGTGCACACTTCCTATTCATCCATTTTTACACAAGAATACTTTCGCTCCCAAACACCAATAATTGCTCTTGTTGTAGGTGGTCTTAGTTATAGAACGGTTCCTAACATGGATAGTGGAGATTAAAAGATGAGATGTGTTTAAAAATCTAATTAATATATATAAGAATTAAGGGTAGGATCATCAATATATGTTTTAATTGAGGGTATCAAAGTGTTTTAGAAACTGTTTTAATGCTTCTACATTCTAGTCTCTCTCTCTCTCTTTCTCTCATCTAAATATTATTATAGATAATATTATTAACGACTCTCTCTCTCTCCTACATATAAGTCAATCTAGGGATGGCAAAAAAATCCGAACCCGACGGG